>OU343220.1:59044315-59251503 GCA_910596185.1 Chrysanthemum makinoi
TTGTAGACGATAAAGAAGTAATTTTGTTTTTGAACTTTCACGATATGACAATAACTAGCACGGTAGTTATATCAAGCGAACCCGAAAATTTCAACCTGAAGTAATGCTTAATCTCGAATAATTGAAGCTCAAGTAAAATCGTGCTCCAAAATTTCACTTTAGCAACAAATTTGCAAAAACTAAAATTTCGGATCTATTTTCACAAAGTATTGCAAACAGTCCAAACCAACCGCCTCTTTATGGAGATTATCAGCTCAACACAAGTAGAAATTTAGAAGCCCACTAACTCTTATCCCTTGATTGTAGAAGCAGCCCAAAAAAACCCAAAGACCATTAAGCTTATCCCTAATATTTCGAGTATAAAGCACACCTAAGAGCACTTCCAACCATAACATTATAACACCAATAACACCGTCCACGTCAGCGCCACATCAGCTTTAACATTTAACATTAACATCCCCAAAAAACACCCACAACCATAACATCCCAATAACATCAATAACACCAATAACATTTCATATTTTTAATTTCAACCCCTAAACTAAAACAAACACTTCATTTATTAAACTAAACTTAACATTAAATTTGATAACATATTACAATACGAAATTAAAAAAATACATCGAAAAAAAAATTACAACAAATAAAAAAAATACATCGAAATTAAAAAAATACAACAAATTAAACGTTACAACATAAAGGAAATGACAACGAAAAAAAAAAACAAGACATAGCAAATACTTATTCATCATCGTCGCTCTCTTGTTGTTGTTGTCCATGTCGTTCAAGATTCTTCAGCCAAACATGCTCCATAAGGTCCTGTTGAAGTTGGGTATGCGTTTGTCGGTCGTGTATTTCTTTTGCCTTACGACTGTGAGTATCACATCTTTCGACCCATCTTTGTTGCCTCAAATTTGCTGACGGATCCACCCACAGTTCGTTATAGTCACGTAATTCAAATTTTTGATCTTTTATAATCATGTTATGCATAATAATGCAACAATACATGATTCTACGTATCGTGGCAATTTCATATTGACGTGCCAGTTGTTGTAGTATACCCCAACGACCTTGAAGAACACCAAAAGCACGTTCAATATCCTTTCGGGCACTTTCTTTTCTCCTTTTAAAGTATGCGTATGTTTTCATCAGTTGTTGCCGTGAAGGATTTGGCGAAAGTTGCCCATTGTGGATAAATTCCATCACCAAGTAATACCCTGTTCATACCTAGTTCTGTTGACCATATAAGGTGCTCTTGGGGCATTATCAGGAAGAAGGTCGTCGAATAACGGAGAGTTATCTAAAACATTAATATCGTTATTTGCCCTCGCCATCCCAAAAAATGCATGCCAGATCCATAAATCTTGAGAAGCAACAGCTTCAAGTATAGTTGTTGGGTATTTTTTATCACCCCTAGGAAAATGCCCTTGCCAAGCCACTGGACAATTTTTCCATTCCCAGTGCATACAGTCAATGCTACCAAGCATTCCCGGAAAACCATGTTTTTCTTCATGTTGTTGATAAATTTTTTGAATGTCGGACCATGTTGGCTTTCTTAAATACTCCGGCATAAACAAATCAGTAACACATTTGTTAAAATTATCAAGACATACTTTTGAAGTACTCGCACCCATTTGCAAGTATTCATCAAATGCATCGGGTGAGGTGCCGTACGCCAATTGGCGTATGGCAGACGTACACTTCATTAGAGCACTTATACTCATTCGACCACAAGCATCGGGTGTTTGCCTAAAATAATTAAAATGATCTGGAATATTATCGGAAGTATAAGATTCAATACCTTCAACTATTTGCAGGAATAGTTTTCGGCTCATACGAAATCTTCTACGAAAATTCCGGTTTGAATACTTACAACCTTGTATGAAATAATCGTTGCGCGGACATTCCTCTGCAAGCTCACGTTCACGATATATATGGGTACGAGAACGACTAGGATGTTGAGATTCAATACCTTCTTCTTGTTCCAACTGAAGGTGATACTCGTACGCGGACGCCATAAATTGGAAGTCTGCTAGGTCTTCTCTGTCTGACCAAGACAGAGGAATATCACCAGCTTCATTTGGATCCATTGTGAAAGAATTTGATTTTTTGAATTATGAAAGTGTGAGAGGAAGTGTGAAAAAAATAGAGTTTTAGTTGGGTATTTATAGTCGTAAAATAATGTTTTTGAATTTAAAAAAAAAAAAAAACTAGCCGTTAGGGGGTTTTATGTAATTTTTTTTAAAAATGTAACGTTAGAGGGGCTACTTTTGTAACATTTTCGAAAATTTTTTTTCTAGCCCTTAACGGGCGTTAAAGAGGCAACGCTCCCCCTCTAACGCCGTTATTTCGCAAGCCTTACAACGGATAACGCCTCCAACGGCGTTAATGAAGCCCTTAACGGGCGTTATAGCGTCATGGATGGGAGTGCTCTAATCTCTCACTACCCTAAACCTAATCCTTCAAAAAACGCAGTCAATCTTTTCTGCAGTCAAAAACTCATCTGAGCTCTTACCTTTTTATCTCAAACCAACCGCAGCAACAACAAATCTGAACACCAAAAAAATCGACCCTTTGTATTTCTTGTACCAAACGAACAACAATATGTTCTCAGGTAGGTTTACTTTGATTGATTTTCGATTATGTTTTTGTTCAAACCGAAAGGAAGAGATGATGAAACACTTTGTTTTGTTATATCTTTGATAGCTTTCGAAAATTAAAAAAAGAAGTGAATCTTCTTAAATGGATCAATGAAGAGATTGTGTGAATAATCTTATAAAGATTTTAATTTAATCTTTTTGAAGCACAAATCTGAGATCCGTTCTCTTGCCATTTTTTTTTTAATTTAATTTTTTAGTAGAAGATTGAGTTATGTTTAGGTTTAGAAGATAGTTGATTGTTGCTTTGGTTTGATGTATGAGTCGAGAGATACAGATGGTAATTTGTAAATGAATCTGGGTTCTTGCTTCTGAGTTTCTTCCTCTCGTTTTTTTTTTCAAAGAGTTATGCGTAAACTATTTGATAGACGTAAACGTTGGTTATGCGTAAACACCTTCACTTGTAAACAAACTTTATGCGTAAGCTCTTCGAAAAACCTTATGCGTAAACACTTTGAAAAACCTTACGCGTAACCCACCTTATGCGTAACACTTTTCTTAGCCGTAATCAGCCTTACGCGTAAGCAACCTTACGAGTAAGGTTTATGCGTAAAAAACCGTATGATATACTTTCCAAGTAAATCGTAATAGATCTGAAGATGGTCCTAATGTCTTAGGCGTAAAAATGGTGGCTTACGCGCAAAACCGAATCCTTACGCGTAAAAAATGAGGGTTTTGATTTTTTCGTTGACTTTTTCCGACCAAGTTTTTCCAGCAGCGATTTCCGACCAGTTTTTTCAGACAGCTATCACAGCAATATTTTTTAACAACTTTTGTGACCACAGATAAGTATAAGAGATGTTTAAAGATAGTTTGGACAATAAACTGTTTTGACATAAATAAGGAATAAGACTGTTTGTACCTTAAAAACTGTTTGGACAAGAAACTGTTTTGGTAAGCAGAAAGAAAGCAGTTTCAAGATGAAAAACAGATATTAAAAGTACTAAAAAATTTTCAAGACACGTTTTTAACCATAACAATAAGCAAGAATAAGCAAAAACGAGATTAAAAAGTGCCTAACAAATGTAAAAAACGTGATTTTTTTGACATAAAAGACACGACTTTTGATAAAAAAAAAAGAACCACTTCTAAATCATCTTTAGGCTCTTGATACCACTTGTTAGGACCTTTTTTATCAATTAATTTCACACAATATAACTAGAAAGATGAAGAAAAGATATGGTGACTTGAATGATGATATGTATGTTTTAGAGAGATAATGGAAAGAAGATGAAAATAATATTTCATAAGGAAACACACACACAAACACACTCAAGCACACCCCTCAAATGAGACTTTGAGGGGTATTTATAGTACAAGTATCATATGCCCTAATGGGCTTTCCATGGGCTTCGTGTTGGACTTGGATTGGATTGGGTTACATGAACTTATACAAGGCTAGCTTAACTAAACTAATACCCATTTAGCTTAGCCCAATCCACGAGCCCGTTGACTATTCTAGCACGATATCTAACACACGTTACAAAGTTCCTAAACGTGAATGACCATCACTTCTATTAAAAACTATTAAGGCTAACAACTAACTAACTATAGACGTTTATAAGAACACGTCTAGATAACTAAACTACTAACTAAACTAATAACCTAGGCGTTTACAAAACTATACGCCTAGGACACACACACACACACCTTTAGTCGACTACATTATGGAAGAAATGTATAAAACCTACACCTATGTCCTCTTTATATACTAGAGGATTAGGGTTTACAAAATACTACAAAGGACTAATAAATAAAACTTCTTTTGCAAGCAAGTCCTTCCATCTTTTTGTAGGTTTCCTTCTTGTCACTTTAAGTCCTTGATGTTTTATTCTTTATTGTTTTGTATCATCAAATCAATAAACCCAACAAGATTCCGCATACTTGTGTGCATCTACAACAAAGTTTCTCATTGTTGTTTTGGAACCATTCAAGGCAACTAACACGTTTACAAGCTAAGTGTTCTAGATCCAAGGTTTAGGACTTCACACGAATTGATTCTCGATATGAAGGTTCAATATAGTGGTTAATTATCGCAAGACTCCTTTGGTCAATTCGTCATGGCCTTTGGTTCTTAGATTCCTCACCAAGATGAACAGGTCACCCGGGATCATTTGGCAACCTAATAGCAGTCATTAATGGCCAAATCTACTAGATCTAGTCTATGGAAACCCGACCGTTAGGAACTTACATTTCCCCTAACCTCTTAAATACCTCCACTTGATAGGTGATCATTTGGTCAGTTCACACATGAAGAGTGGTTGTACTATGGCCAATTCCTTCCATACTTCGCAACCTATTAGACTGAGGTCAGTTGGTCATATCTCCCAGCCCTTTAGATACTAACAAGCTTATAATATTACCAAGACTAGCGATCTACGATAAGACTAGTAAATGTCTATAATGAAATAAAGAGAAGATCAATAACGTAAATTCAAACTTTAATTAATAACATGAATTCATAGTATAAGTCCTAGAAAAATATAAAAGGAATTCAAACTCGAATACAAACGGAAATCATAGACGAGAACTTTGTTATTCATGCTCCTAAACCATGATTCTTCTTCTGTGTTTGATCTCCCCAAACCCTAGAAGGTTTGGGAAAGGATCGATGCCTATAACTGATGAAAACTTCATTTATTTATAGGCTCGGATACTAGTTACAGCGTAACATTTATTAATTAGTTACGCTGTAACTCTTCAAAATCTTGTACTTATCCATGGTTACGGTGTAACCTTAGCTGAGAGTTACACCGTATTCTTTATAAATCAAATGCTTCTCTTCTGTTACGGCGTAACCTGAGCTGATGGTTACGCCGTATCCTTTGTAAACTTGATGCTTATCCCTTATGAAATACTAAGCATTTGATAGACCACGAGCTGATGATTACGCCGTATCCAACTCGTGAGAAACTTGATGCGTATCCTTTGTAAACTTGATACTCACGAGTTGGATAGACCATTGGTTCGGTTCCTTGGTATTTCATGAGGGATCGCTTGGAACCCGTGTTGATGGTGTTGGCCGAGTGAACTATTGGGTGTGAAGGAGATGGATGTGCACTCTCCCATGGTGAGCAAGAACATGAAGTCGATGAAATCGAATATACTTTTGGGTTCTTTATAGTGTCACTCGGGAGTTCTCTAATTTCCCGTTCATTGAAGGCTTTTAAGAAGGCGTCGAGCTTGGTCGTCATCTCGCTTTGGCGTTGCGTGAAATCGGCTTCAATCTTAGTCAATCGAGCTTCTTGAGATGACATGAATCTAGACACCATTGCCTCGAGATTAGTGTAATTCCCGGTATTTGGAGGGTTGGACCTATTGGGTGGACTATACGAGTTTTGTGGCGGGTTTGAGTTTTGGCTCCACCTAAGGTTAGGGTGATTTCTCCATGAGGGGTTGTAGGAATTTCCTAAGTTGTTTTGTTCAGGCTTGAAAGTGTACCACTTATCTCCCGCTCTGTCGGTACGCGTGGAGGCATAGTCCGCAAAAGCTTGTTCGGGGAGTCTTGTGCAATCACGAGTGTCGTGGGGACCACTACATAACACACAAGGTAGAGTGATCCTGCTCATTTGGTGTGAAGACTTAGGATTCTCGTTGGAGCTCATTAGGAATTTGACTTGATCTTCAAGTTCGAGCATCCTACGATTGGAAGTTTGTGAGTCAATGGGAGGCAAGGAGATTGCCTTGACAGTTTTGGGCAAATCACGGGGGTCATTCCATCTTTCGTTGTCATAGATGGCAAGGTCCTCTATTGTACCCCACGATTCTTCCGCATTGAGATCACTAAGTTTGCCACCGGCCGCTTGGTCGATGGATTGCTTAGTTGAGAAGTCGACATGATCGTAAAATATTTGGACTTGAAGCCAAAGATCAATGCCGTGATGATGGACTTTATGGAGCAAGTCCTTGAATCGATTCCATGCCTCGTAGAGAGATTCGCCTTGACGTTGTCGGAATGTCAAGATGTCCTTCCTAAGTTTAGTAGTTCTCCCCGGTGGGAAAAATTGGGCAAGAAAACGAGTGGCGAGATCATCCCAACTTTAGATGGATCCGACGGGAAGTCGCTCAAGCCAATTACTAGCTTGGTCCCGTAGAGAGAATTGGAAGAGACGCAAGCGCGTGGTCTCCCATGTGGTAGCATCAAGGTCGATGGAATCAACGATTTTAAGGAAGTCCTTGAGATGCTGATTAGGATCTTCGGAACGAAATCCACGGAATGCACATCCATTTTGGACAAACCGGATGGTGTCAGATCGTAGGGCCGTAGTTTGAGCTTGATCGGGGAGCTCAATGGTGTTCCTATAGCCTTGGTGGCACGGTCTAGAGTATTCACCAAGAGTACTGCCTCTTGGTGGGTCAATTGGTGGTGGGTCGATGGGAATTTGGTGATGTGGTGGCAGGTTATCACCTTCCATGATGAAAAGTGATGGGATTACTAACAAATTCACGAAGAAGGGGATAGACTACAAGGAAGCTAAAAAATGAGAAAAAATCTTACTTGATATGAATCAAGCAAGGGAACCTAAACGAGATAGAAATCTAACTAGCTATTCTATTCCCCAGCAGCGGCGCCGAAAACTTGATGCACGTACGAAGCACGTTCGGGGTCAAAGGAACTTCTTTTTCGTCGAACAAGTTTTTCAACACCCTGGGCAGTGAACCTAGTCGTTGTAGTGTAGTATTGCGTAAGCCTCGGCTATTGATATCGTTCTCTAGGGGAATAGGAATGCTAGCAAGAAGTGTACTACGCTAAGGTTGGGGTTGAGGATGATTCTTTTTTATCTTTTATATGTTTTTTAGAAAGCTAATGGTAAAATCTCGGGGCAATTGGTTTGGCGGTGGTACTTCTACCAATTACTTTACTATTCTAATCATCTATTACTACGGGTAGTCTATGTCTTTTTGATTGTGTGCTCGTATGATGATTAAAAATGTTCTTACCTAGATACTCTTACTCCCTAGTTATCTTTTATTAATGGTTGATTTGTCACATCCTTATTCTTAACGCGTTGTGTTTTCTAAGGTCGTAGGGAATGCTTATGTCCTAACTCTTTGAGAATACCTTAAGGTTATTGCCTACGAAATCCGCTAGATGTTTCATAAACTAACTTTAAAGTTATCTTTGGATGTTTAGACTACGAAATCCTCTAAGTGAGTCATAAACTAATGTTCATAAAGATTACTCAAGCATTTAAACACAATGATAGCTTAGTGCACTCCTAAGCCATTTACAATTAAGATAAGAGACAACCAATCAATAATTAACAACTAGGTTTCATAGATCTAGGCAAACACACAAGAAATTTAGCCGGACATGTTAAACAAGCATACATACACACATTTAATGGAAGACATAATGTAATTAATGGAATAAAACACTTATCTTGATATGTAAAATAGGGTTTGGGACCCTAAGATACTATCCAAGTCGGAGTACAAACGTTTAGGGTTTTTACTTCACAAGTCTACCCTCTTAAAAACTAAAAAATCAAATTCTATATATAGATTTACACTTGCGACGGCGTCGCCTTATAGGTGGGACGCCGTCAGATCACCGTCATTAGGGTTTTCGTCTTGGCTAAGTTATCGTTGGGATGGCGTCACGTTGTAGTTGTGACGTCGTTGGGCTTCAGCAGGGACGTCGTCTGATTCTGGATCTGGGCCGTCTGAGATGAAAAGTCTTAGTGACGCCTTTCCTCTTCAAAGCCTGACGTTGTCAGGTGCATTTGAGCAAAAAGTCTACTGAGCCGTCAGGTGTATTTTAATTAAATCCGTAGAGAGGGAAGGCGTCGCCCTTTGGTTGGGACGCCGTCAGCTTCAATTTTAGCAGCTTGAGTGTCTTCGATCTTGACTTAGCCATTTTCTTCAAGTTCTCACTCCTTTTCGTCCAAATATGCATCATTCCAACATTTTGCTTCCAAGAGACCTAAAAAGTGAAAAGGAACGAAATTAAGCAGTAACGGATATAAAAGTGGGATGTAACACCTCCAAAAAATGGTTTGCAGCGGAAGAAAATTTTTTTGGGATGCTACTCAATTGGATCATAACACAAAGCGAACAATAATAGCTTTTTCGTAAAATATTTCATTTATTATAGTAAAACAAGGTTTATAAAGTTGAATTGTTGCGGAAAATGGCCCATTTACAAAATGTGGTCCAGATATGTAATTCAGAGTCGTCTATGACCATGCCATGCCAATACCCAAGTGCCTCCAGAGTTAGCTATTGCCTTGTTATCCTGGAAATACATGCTAAAAAGGGTCAATACGATGGTTGAGTGAATTCATGGGTTTAGTAATAAAATAGTTGATCACAAGATTTCTAGTTCCATAAAACAATCTGATGATGCACCCATCATCATAGTGATTGTTATATCATTCTAAGAATGATTTTGAACATAAGTATCATCAAACCGATGATTTTGAACGTAAGTATCATCAAAACGATGATTTTGAACACGGGTATCATCTAACCGATGATTTTGAACGTATGTATCATCTAACCGATGATTTTGAACGTAAGTATCATCTAACCGATGATTTTGAACACGGGTGTCATCAAACCGATGATTTTGAACGTAAGTGATAACAATCAGGTATAGCATAAAGTTTTCAAGCAATTGTGATCATAAAAGTAGTAGTAGCATGTAGTCTCCCCAAGGAGTTTGTAAAATACTCCCTCCGTCCCATTTTTATTGTCCCATTTGACTTTGACCAGTCTTTCTTGTTCAACTTTGACCATTAATATATTTATTTGTGTTATATAATACTTGATGAAAATTATACCAACTGAAAATACATTTAAAACCCAATACATTCATATATTTTTCATCAAGTATTATATAACACAAATAAAAATAATTGTAGTCAAAGTTGAAGAAGATAGACTAAAAAAGTCAATAGTGGACAATAAATTTGGGACGGAGGGAGTAGTTACTAAGAGCAAAAGTAGGGCTATGAACCTTGCATATATGATAAAACATTTGTGTCCATAATAAGATAATCCAGTATGCAATCAGCAAGTAAATCATGTTTTCAAGTGAGAGAAAGTAGTGAGTTTGAGCATAAACGAGCATTGAGTTTAGTTAAAAAAAAACGAGCATATATTTTCCTCCAAAATAGTATGAAAACAAGAAAGTATGTGCCATGAACTCACCTTCGAAATAAGTCCTCTGAGATGAATAGTCAAGTAGTAGCAGTGTGTGGCACCAACATGCGACCTAAATTAGTAAGGCAATTCTTAGTTTACAGTCAAGTGTACTCACGACTCAAAGTGTGTAAATTAGTATGGCAATTTGTATTTATTAGATTTGTTTAGTTTCGAGGGGTATAAATATATTTACAATATATATTTATCGGAGTTGTGGGAAAATATAATATTTATGGTTTACGCGGATGGAGTCGTTAAAAATATGTGTTAATATATTCATTTACCAAAAGTGGTAAAATGATATGAATTTATTATTTCTCAAAAGTTTTAGGATGAAAAGTGTTAAGTGTACAACTTAGAAGGACTAAAGTTGTAAAGATTATTACAAGTTTGTAAAACTTATGAAAGTCTTGATAAAGATATAAAAAGTATTCAAAGTTAAGAGCCAAGGTTGTAAATTACAAAATTTATTAGAGTGTTGAGAGAAAGTGACATTTGTTTGGAAGTTGAGGGGTTGAGGGTGCCAAAAGTCAAAACTTGCAAAATAACAAGTAAAAAATAAAAATCACCAAAAAGGGTAGAGCCCGGATTAGAACCTGGGTCTCGTGTGTGAAAATCAAGCGACAGAACCAGTAGAGCCAAGGCTCGTTCCTTGTGTTATTTTACAATCGTTGTTATTTAACAGGTTCTCAACTGTTTACTCTATATAACATTTTTCATGCAGTGAGACAACGTGCGTTGTGGCTATAAATTGTGTTTCTTCTCCCTTTCAAAACTGATTTGGAACCTTCAATTATGTAGTTGGGATTTCACATTTGAGATTAAAATAAGCCTTGGTTTAGTTTGAGCTTTTCGACTTCAAAATTCCAAATGAAATCACCATCTTTAAAACGTGTTATAGACGAGTATCGTGAGCTCGTTTTTAAGTTGATAGGAAAATAAGTTTTACATCTACTGAACTCGTTAATAAGCACTTGAGAAAAAACTGGATAAGGATATAAGTTGTAAGCTTGAAAAATTGTTTATATAAGTTTAAAAAAATAAGCTATTAAGCCATGTGTAAGCGTTATAAGTCGAATGAGCATTTGTCCTACGAGAGCCAACACATAAGTTTTCCCTTTAGTCATTTTTAAGCTCTTCACCATGTGTGTTATGAAAACGGGTTTTGAAAGTTTAAAACACATCACGAGCATTATCAAGAAACTAAATGCGAGATTGAAGCTATGTATTGAAATGGGTTTGTGAAAAACTTACAACACCAAAAGTGGTGGAGTGGTTCGAATGGAGATACGAGAGAACCGAGAGGACTTTAGCTTTCAACACTTAACTCGATATGAACCGAACCCGAAAAGACTCCATTAAACACGCCGAATGTTTCCGAGAACTTTTTAACTTGACCCACTGTCTTGCTAACCTCTTCCCTTGCTTGACAGTAACAAATTAAGAGTTACGTGTTTGTGTTTGAGTTGTTTAGGTGAATATGAAACCTCTTCCCTTGCTTGACAGTAACAAATTAAGAGTTATGTGTTCGTGTTTGAGTTGTTTAGGTGAATATGAAAGTGTGAGAATCTGAGTTTAAGGTCAAATGGAAAGACTTTTATAGCCAAATATCAAGAGTGTGTCACATGCTTCATATGTCCAAGTCTTGTGGTGTCTTAGTCGTGTAAGAAGAAATGCCAAAAGGTGGAGCACGCTTTGAATGGTCATGTCTGATAGGAATAGAAATAGACACAAGGTTTTGAGCTATGAGTAGGATATTGAATTATTTATGCATGTACAAGTGAGGAGTATTGAAAGGGACGAGACAAGGAAAAAAATGTGTTGGTGGGTTTGTGGCAGTAGCATGCCAAGAAAAGAGAAATGGGACAAAGTTTGCATGCATGCTAGGACATGTTTCTTTATTATACAAATGTGATTGTGTGTGGCTTTGGGTTTCTTCGCCTCACGTTCGACAGAAAGAAAGAAAAGAGAAAATGAAAGCCACAAGTTATCTTGCTTTGATTATTTTGGGAGGTGCGAAAAAGAAAAGTGAGGAAGAGAGACAGATATAGAACGTGGGTGGGATAGGGTAGAGGAGTAGATTATATTTAGTTTATTTCTATTATTATTTGTGTACTATTTGTACCCCGTGTTCCGTTGAATTTCCGCGAAATTGTACCTTTCCGGTATCCGAAAATATAAAAATTACGTTTTTTGGAAACGTTTTCGAGAGCGTAAAATTATAGAATAGTTATTATGTAGGATTTTGATTATATCAGTTTTGCCATTACTAAGTTAGTGTCGGCATGTGACGAGTGTCGGTTTTTTTGTTTACGGGAAAAACTATCGTTTTCGATTCAAATAAACTCGGAAAAATGCAAGAGTGAAACTTAAGGATATAATTATTATAGTTTATTATTAAAATTTGTTTGAAATTTTACGGGTTGTAATATGGGCGATTAAGGGCTTAAATGACCACTTAAAAGTGTACGTTTTAAATCCTTATCAGAAGACTCCTAGCCGAGACGCAGCCGATCCAGATCACCACGAAAGAAAGTCGCTGAAAAAAAGGAGGTGTTCAGAAGGCTGCGCAAGGTTGTGTTCCACATACTAGGGAATAGAGAAAAAAGCAACTCCGTATGCTCCGGAGATCGAAGGAGACCCAGTCGTCGCGGATCTCAAAAAGAGGAGGAAGACGGTTACCATCACTCCTATTCACGAAGAACGGAACCCTATTCCGGAGGATATGAAGATAGTCGGGCATACTCGCGGAAGACCGATCGACTTTCCGAAAGTGAAGATAACGGAGGCGAACACTGGAGATCCGGATCCAAAAAGCAAAAGTCAGACGTCGATGACGAAGACTTAGCCAGGCCATGGGTATGCAAGGAGACTGACCCGTTCACTCCACGCATTCGATATTTCGACATGCCCAAGATGACGTGAATGCCCACTAATGTAAAGACATGCGATGGAAGTGAAGATCCGAAAGATCACCTAAAAATCTTTCAAGCAGCAACAAAAGTAGAACGTTGGGCCATGCCAACATGGTGCCACATGTTCAATTCCACTCTAATTGGATCCACTAGGGTGTGGTTCGATGATCTTCCGCCAGAATCGGTAGACAGCTATGATGAGCTTAAAGAAGTCTTTCTATCAAATTTCCTTAAGCAAAAGTGTTGGGATTTAGTAAATCCAATACTTAAAGTGTCAGTCACCTCAAGTATGTATACTCGTTAGAAAGCTCGTAGTCGTAGTAATTCAGTGTTAGTAATTAGATTACTTTGTAACACCGTGGAGGAAGGACGGGTCTTTACCCACTGTATGCCTGATCCACAGCCTAATAGTGGCGTCTAAGCTTGTACCCTATAAATACCCTTTGCCCTCCAAGGCAAATGGTTGGAACTTTGATAATACATTTTTCTTTGTCTCTCTAGGGTTCCCTCCTTTCCCACTCTCTCTCTCTCTAAACCCTAACCCTAGCGCCGCATATGTGTTGAGTAATAAACCAAGATCCTACAAATGGTATCAAGAGCCATGGTTTGATCATCCATCTCTCATGTTCTTGGTTTGATTGTTATTGTTTGGGTTAAGGTTTAGTTTTGTTTTACGCGTAAAAAGGGTGGTCTCGTATACGAGTTTTTGAATCCTTAAAGCTTTAAATTTTACACTTTTTAATCCAAGATTCTTATGGGTTAAGGTTTATTGAGTGTTAAACTTTCAGTTTCTTGCAAAAAGGTTCAAACTTTACAAGTTTTTCTTGGTTTTTAAGTGTGTTTGGATACGTGTGTACGGTACTACGCTAAGAGAGAAAGGTGGTTTTGATCCTCAAGCTTTGTTGTTTTGGTGTTTTTAAGGTTGTTTCATCATCATAATCAAGTTTAGTAAAAGGTTTGGATCATAAAAACGTGTTTGGCAAAATTTGTACTTTCTACACATAACGAAACCCTAATCCCACGCGTAAGGTGTTTTTCACTTGATCTTCGTTTCTGGTGATTACTCAGTGTTATTCTTGCTTGGATAAGCCTAAAAAATACTTCGACTTTGGATATCTCGTGCACTGTGAAGTGTAAGAGATTTTTGTGGATAAAACCCTAAGTCTACGCATAAGCATAAACTTACGCGTAATAATTCCTACGCATAAGCTTTTTCTTACGTATAAGCTTGTCTTACGCCTAAGGGAAACTTACGCATAAGGTTCTTACGCCTAATTTTTGGTTTACGCATAAACTTAAGCCTTTTACCCTAAAAACTCTACGCGTAAGCTCTAGTCTACGTGTAAACTCTGTCTACGTGTAAGCTTGTGTCTACTCGTAAGTTTGTTGTTACGCCTAAGTTGTTGCATACACATAAGCCCTTCATCTACGCATAAGCTTCTACGCTTAAGTTCCTACGCGTAACTCTGCTGTCTACGCATAAGTGCATAAGTTTTACGGTTTATCTCTTGATTTTGTAAAATCCCGTGAAAGTATCTATTTCCCGGTTAAGTCAAAGATTTGTAAAATCCCGTATAATTTAAACATGTCTTCCGTTGCTAATGATGTGCAAGCTTCAAGATCTGATACTCGTCCTCCCATGCTTGACAGAACTGACTATGAGTCTTGGTGACAAAGAATCAAGCTGTACTGCTTAGGAAAGGAGAATGGGGTTAACATCCTTAAGTCTATTGATGAAGGACCGTATCAGGTTGAGACTACTAGAGACATGATTGATACTGCTGCAGATGGAAGAATAGTTTATGGAATGGATAGACCTAAGATGTATGATGAACTCACTGATAAGGAGAAAAAGAGATTCGATGCTGATATTAGGGCTTCAAATATTATTCTTCAAGGTCTTCCAAAAGATATCTACAAGCTTATCGATCACAACACAGAAGCCAAGGCAGTTTGGGATAATGTCAAGATGCTTCTCTCTGGTTCTGAATTGACTATCGAAGACAGAGAATCACAGCTGTATGATGAATTTGAGCACTTTAAGATGAAACCTGAAGAAGGTGTTTATGAATATTACGTGAGATTCCACAAGCTGGTGAATGATATGAGGAATATCAAGATGATTATGCCAAACATTCAATTTGAACTCAAAATTCGTAAACAATATGAATCCCGAATGGCACAAGTTTGTCACTTCTGTGAAGCTTACAAAAGGACTAAAGAACACCAACTATGAGCAATTGTATGCCTTCCTTCTTCAGAATGAGAAACATGCTATGTTTGAAAAAAGGATTCTTGAACAGTTCAAATCTCAACCAGGAGAAACAAGCTCATCGAATGATACAACTGCATTCTTCACCAAAGCATCTCAAGTCACACCCACTGGAAATAATAATCACAAGCCCGCTCCGATTCGGATATAAGCAACCTAGTTCGATGCGTCATGGAGCACTTTATCAATCAAGTGGCTCTTATGGTCAAGCAAAATCTGAATCTCACCCCTCACACTAACAACTATCTCAGAACTGCATCCAATCGTCAAAATCATGCCACTGTGAAAGACGGAAGGATTGTGGTGGAAAATGTGCTGGGAAGACAGAATGCTTATCTTCCACACAATGAACAAGGTAATGAAGGTTATGGGAATGCTGGTGTTGGTGGTGGATATGTTGGAAATCATAATCGTGGAAGGAATATTGTTCAGGGTCAATTAAAACCAATCAAATGCTACAACTGTGGTGGAGAAGGACACATTGCTAGGAACTGTACTCAACCAAAATGCCCTCAAAACGCAGAATACTTCAGGGACAAGATGTTGTTGGTTCAAGCACAAGATAATGGTGTAATGTTGAATGAAGCGGAGCTGTTGTTCTTAACTGATGGGAATGCTAGAACATATGATGGAGATGTGGACGAACAACCAGTACATGCTGCTCAGAACAATCCCAACGCCTTTCAAGTTGCAGACTATGATGCATTTGACTCGGACGTTGATGATGAACCATGTGCTCAAACTATCTTCATGGCTAATATTTCTCCAATGAACTCTTCATCTCAACAAGCCAGTTCATCCAAGGAATCCATCATTAAAGAGGTACTCAAACTATATGATGTAGTTGATGAGCAAAAGATTCACCATGAAGTACAATCTACTGAAGTCATTGAGTCAGATATTGAAAATATGGGTAATAACAATGTTATCCCATATGAACAATATGTGAAACAAGATGACAGTCCTGTTGTACCTAGTGATGAATCTTCTGCAATTAATAATGAATGCATGCCTGATGAATACACTGTATTTGTGCCTGATGATTCCTTGACCACTGAGCTTAATACCTATAAGGAACAAGTTGCTATTTATGAACAGCGTGCTAAGTTTGAGTTAACTACCCGTGAGCAGGATATGGATAACCAAATGCGTACAATTATTAGAAAAAGTAATTTTAGAGAAGAAGTATTAAAACAAGAGTTAAACTCCTTACAAGAAAAGCTTTCTAAAACTGCCAAGCAAAAACAAGAACTTCAAGAAAATGTGAAAATGCTTAAGCAAGAATTCAATGCTAAGGAATCAAAACTTTTGAATGATTTTTCCAATCTAAAAACTTTGAAAAACAAACTTGAGAATAAGTTGTACATACAGGGGAATACCATTCAGACTGCTCACATGATCACTAAGCATAGAGTCTTAAGCGATAAGCATAGCGTTCCCCTTGTTGAGGAACCTAGTCCAGAGTCTATTAAAAAGGCTAGAGCTTCTCATAAGGTAATTTATGATGGTAATGAAATCCTTAAGCCTAGGCAGAAACCTAGTTGCGTTGAGTGCACTGAGGAAGATAAGAAATCAGATGAAGTCACTAGGGAGAAATTGAACAAAAAGCTAGAAAATCCTGAGTGTAAAAAGAATAACATAACGTTCAAACCTCATGATTACACTAAGGAAAACTGGATCTCCTTAAACAAGTTCAAGCCTCAGACACTTCTAACACCTGAAAAAGTGTTCTGGAAAAAGGATATGGATATGCAAAAAGCTGAAAATCTTATTGAAACGAATCCACCTTGTAGGAGATTGTCAAAAGCAACTGTGTATCCTCCTAATACACCAATGCACCTAGTTCCTAGATCCATTTCCACTAATAGCAGGACCTTAATCAGCCTATATGTTGTTTATCAGCTGTTTGTTGATTTTGAGAAAACGTGTAAGAAGAGAATCACACCTACAGGTATAACTGAAGGGGAAAGGGGCTTTGAGCAAACCAAAGAATGTTATTTAACCGAGGTCATGCCTTTCTTTAAATATTTAAAAGGTCAATTTGAGAGTCTTAAAATTGGAATAAACACTGATATTAAGGAAATGGAAAAGGAATTTGATGCAATGATTGTTGAGGTCAATGATTATGATCGGGAACTTAAATATAGTGAAATTGAAAGGAAGAATCTGCATATCTTAAATGAGAACTTGATTTCTCAATGTGTTGCTCAAGATGTGTTTTACGTTGCTACAAATTCTTCTATTACTGCATCTCATTTTCATGAATTATCTGTTGCTTTGAAAGTTTCCCATGATCGTGTAATTGAGCTTGAAACAATGAATTCAAAATTGCATGAGAAAATCGAAATGGATGATCATGATAACCTGGTTAGACAGTTTTCTAAATTGGAAGTTGAACATCTTGCTTTGCAATTAAAATATCAACATCTCAAAGAAAATGTTAAAACCTCAAATATCAAGACATCCTCTGATGTTCCTGAGTTTGATGCAGTTTTTGAAATTAGCAAACGTGATGAACAAATTCGAGCTCATAATAACACGATCAAAAGATTGAAAGCCCAAATCTCTCAATTAAAGGGTGAAAAGACCAATGTGACTGGCTCCCAAATGCCTCCTCCTTTAGATTCTCAGAATTCTCAAACGTTTCATCTTCAAAACTTAGTAAATGCATTACAAAAGGAAAACGAGAGCTTTCTAGAAGAAAATGAAAAGGTTAAACGTCATTTCAATGAGTTATTTGAATCAATAAAGGTCACTCGTAATAAAAACAACGAACAAATAGCTTCATTGCAAAAGAAAATTGAGAATCTGAAGAGCCAGGTAAAAGGGAAAATGCCAATGACCAATGGGGAGAATGATGGATCAAAGGTACCTGTTTGTAATAAATATGCTTTGTCTGTGAAATATGTTCCTCCTCATCTTAGGAATAATAAACTTGCTATTCAAACATATTTCTCATCCTTTAAGGATTGTCTGGAATGTCTCCGTGATACTGTTGAAGAGGATAAGTTAGAGAAACCACTTGATAATGCAATTGGGCATGCATGCTTATATGCCAAACGATCTCAAGAAATTCTAGAATGCCTAATCACAATATGCCCTAAGTCCTTAGGTGAGAGAGTTAATCCTTTGATTCCGTGTTCTATTCCTATTTCCAAGTATGATATCCATTCGATGCCCAATGTTTTGAATGAGCACTGGAGTATACCTTCAAGTAGGTCAGATTCCAGATCTGTCAGTACTAAGAAAGTGAACCTAAGTGTGCCTGCATGTAGTTCAGACTCCAGCACATCTAAACAGGAAATGCAAAGAGTAGCAAAACCAACTAATGTTCCCATTCCCTCTACAGGAGTAATCAGTGACATTAAAGTGAGCAGGTCAAAGTCTCAAGACAATACAAGGAATGATAGGACCTCGCAAGCTAAAAATGTGCATTGGAAGAGGGTAGAAGACCAACCTAGGAACTTTAAGCTTGAGTCGAATAAAACGAATCGTGTTGATTCTAGTATTTGCCATAGGCGTACTGTAATTAATTCGAATTCTGATACTATTTGCAAACCTTGTAATGATGTCTGCTTGAATTCTGTTTCTAATCATGAATGTGGTGTGAAAACTTTGTCTAATGCTGTCAAATCTCCAGTAAACATTGTTAATGCAAAATATCATACTAAGAAGGAGAAAAGGCAAAGGCAAAAGAAAGTTAGAAAATAGTGGAAGTCCACAGGAAGAACATTTAGAAAGATAGGTTATCAATGGATACCTGTTGGCCATAAGAATAATCAGGCAATGCCCACTCGAAAATGGATGCCTACTGGTAGAACTGTTTCCTTAAGAAGTGCACATACTTTGAATAGGACAAATACAAACACTAGTACTGCATCTATTCATAATGATTCCATTGCCTTAATTTCTGATATGAATGCCTCTATGTCTGATGTGGGTGATCCAATCACTGTTACTAACCAAATGGAACCCATTCTTGCATGGGGATCCCAATTATCCAGTCATCCATTCTTGTCTGTGTTCAACTGCAGATCGTTCAAATCGTTCTGTGGTACCTAGACTCAGGCTGTTCAAAGCATATAACTGGAGATCGCTCGCGGCTCATGAAGTTCGTGAGTAAATTTATCGGGACTGTTAGATTCGGAAACCACCATTTTGGAGCTATTATGGGTTATGGAGATTATGTGGTTGGAGATAGTGTAATTTCCCGGTTATACTATGTGGAAGGTCTTGGTCATAACTTGTTCTCTGTTGGTCAATTCTATGATTCCGATCTTGAAGTGGCTTTTAGAAAACATACTTGCTTCGTTAGAGAACTTGACGGTGTAGAATTATTAAGAGGTACTCGAGGTTCTAACCTATACACCATCTCTATAGATGACATGATGAAGTCTTCTCCAATCTGCTTGCTGTCAAAGGCTTCTAAAACAAAGTCTTGGTTATGGTATCGTCGTCTCAATCACTTGAACTTCGATACCATAAACAATCTCTCCAGAAAGGATCTTGTCAGAGGCTTACCCAGATTAAAATATGAGAAAGATCATCTTTTCTCAGCTTGTCAATTGGGAAAAAGCACGAAATATGCCCACAAACCAAAACCCACAAACTCTGTAATGGAAGTTCTTCATACCCTTCATATGGATCTGTGCGGACCAATGAGAGTGCAAACGATTAATGGGAAGAAATATATTTTAGTCGTTGTTGATGACTACTCTAGATTTACTTGGGTAAAGTTTTTGAGGACTGATTGGTGCTAAACCGTCAAGTTTTCTCACGCAAGCTAGCCACTTGTAAATGACCAACCGTAAGAAACTCAAAACAGGTCACACACCCAATGCAATTTAGATCAGAGGAATATAGGGGATTCCTGGGTCGTTAAGTCCCATGGAGGATGAATTGGTGTATAAACACTTGATCAGATGATAGAATGATCACTAAAGATAGTGATCAGTAAGGTTTTTGATGGATAATTACCTAAAGAAAAGATTAATAAATTGCATCGACTTAAATGCAAATTAAAAGAAATTAAAAAGATAAAATATATTAAATAAACGCTATCACTATTTTTAAAATGATGAACGTTTAAAACATAAAACGTACGTTTAAATAAAATTACGTAAATGTACAAAATAAAATGTGAGTTTTAAAGAAATAAAAGGCCTATAAATATGAAAATGATATTTTTACAATCCTAATAATAAAAGAAAATTATTAGAAAAAGAAATTATTTTTAAAACTATTTATTTAATTATTATTAATTAAAAACTATTTATTAAGTATTTAAAATGCACTAAAATATAAGAAAATACAAAATTAACCTAGAAAAATGAAATTAAAACTTAGAAAAATCTAAAATATGATAAAACTTATTTTAAAACTGAAAATATATTTTTTTAGACTTTTTATGTATTTATTATTAATTTAAAACTATTTAAAACTAATTAAAATGCTAAAAAATACTAATTAAACCTAGAAAATTATGGAAAAATATTTTTTAGGCTTTTTATATTTATCTTAATCTAGGAAAATTGAAAACATATTTTTTTAAGCTTTTTCTGATTTATTTGTATTAAAAATTATTTAAAAAAACTTAAAAACTATTTAAAATAAAGAAAAATAGCAAACAGTGCAAGAAAAATATGAAAAATTCAGGAAAATACTAAAATATTATTCTAAGTTTATAAAAAATATAAAAACATATGCTTATGTGGAGGAATAATAAGCTGCAGTGTAACTGCTTATAAATAAGCAATTCAAAATAAGCCAAAATTCACAAATGAGTACCAAATAAACACACAAGCTAGGTGATGCTATAATAACTAAATACTAACCTATTCCAACCATCCTAAACTTCTGAAAAGAAGTTTAAGCTAAGAATTAAGCAAAGCAAAACTATTTTTATTTCAGAAATGGGACAACATTGGGGCTGATCAAAGAGTGGGGTCCACAGAGCTTAAGCTCAAAACCTTTACTGAAATTGATAGTCAGCTAGGTGGTGAGTGGTGAGGAACCAAGAACCACCAGTGGGGTCCACAGGTGTGGCCTGTGGGACCCACTAAAGTGGTGGTGAAGGCCACTGTTGTGGTGGATATCAGCTGCACAAGGCATGTTCAGAAATGGGTGCTCAAAACAAGCTTAATAATAAGCACTTTATAAGCTAAGTGGGAGAGAGCTACTATTTTTCTAATTTAGTTAAGCAGTTAAATATTACTATCCCAAAAGGATTTAAGCTAAAACTTAATAATGAATCCTATATAAAATTATACATTTTATTCAAAAACAGCTACTAGTACAATTTGACTTTTTAGGAAAATCAAATAAGTTGACTATAATGAACTTATAACTGATTCTATTGATTGAATATGTTGTATTAAGATGTAATAAGATTATCTAGAGTTAGACTAACAACTTTTAAGCTTGTAAAATGAATTTAACAATTCAAAATCCCAACAGTTAACTGGTACTATGATATTAGAAGATAAATTGACTTTTTAACTAATGAAGACTGATTTTTATGACTTATCTGAGATATTAAGTGCTCATGTGACACAGAACAACCAATAACAACAACAAGTATACTCTTGAAGGCCACTTAATCAACAAATCCAAACACCCTTTATAAGGACTGTTTTCAAGCTTTTAACACACAAATAAGATTTTAATCCAAGAAATCCATTAATTCACTTACATTAACTATTTTTAGACAGATTTAAACCCGAATTAACAAGATTAAATAACTATTTCTAGGAAATGCAAATTTCAAAGAAAGTGCTTACAATATGAGTTCATGCACAAAACAGGAAACTGAGGATTTAGATCACACCCTATTGCTTTCCATAAAGCTTCTAAACCAAGATCATTCCATATATCACCCTGCTTCAGCTTGTGATCTCATCTTTACTGATTTTTGATTTTATAACTATTTTATCCTATTTTTTTGGTATTTTTGGTTTTTAACTTTAAACTAAAACTTATGGTTTCTAAAAGCTTATAAGAGCTTTAGAGAGAGCTTGTATGAGCTTTAAAGTTCTTAACAATAACTAATAACAACATTTGAGTATTTTGAGAAATTTAAACATAAAAAGTAAGCATAAACTGAATTTATGAAAACAAACTGAAATTAATACTTGTAATAGGTTTAGATTACATTAAAAACTTTAACAATACAACTTGGAAGCTTAAATAAATACTGAAAAGTAAATTTTAACTAAAACGACATTTTTAAACTAAAACTACACTACTCTCTCTTCTCCTCTGCTTCTTTTTCCATTTATATTGATCCACTTGAGTCTTTGTCGACATCTGATCATATCCCACCTATTTCCAGCCTTTGGATCACTTGAAATCATCAGAACCACACATGTGGTATTTTTGGCGGGAAAAAAGTCTTGAAGCAGGTTAACTGCATTTAATGATATTTGGGGTATGTGGAGGTGGAGAAGTGATGGTGATGGGTAGGTATGAGCTGGAGAAAGTGGGTGGACAGGTGGTAGTGAGCAGGTGGCGGGGAATGAGTGGATACATGTGTTGGGGGGAAGAAGATGAACAGTGCACGCGCTGTTTTTATTTTTAAAATATGGGCTTGGGTTATGGATTTGGGCCTGGGTTGGATAAATAACAAAGGGCCGGTTTGGATTGGCTTATTAACACAAGGATTTTTTATGTAATTTGGCCAAACTTAAAGGACTGAAACTGTAACATTTTCCAAAGTTATCACAAGGTTTAATCTTGCCAAGTTTCATTAGTCAAAGGACCTCAATTGATAATTTCCATTTTTACCCTTCCAGGGACTAAATCTGCCAAACTTGAAACTAGAGGGACCAAAAATGTAATTTCTCCAAAGTTAATCATAAGGACCATTCTTGTCATTTATTAATAGTACAAGGTTTATTTTTGATAATTTTCACTTTTTAAATTAACCAAGGACTGTATTTGACATTTTTCAAAGTTCAGGGACTAAAGTTGTAAATTGTGATTTTTAAACTTTAAAGGGTTTATTTTGACAAATTTTGAATCCCATGGACCTTAAATGACATTTTACAAGTTTTTGAATTACCAGGGACTAACTTTGACAACTTTTGTAACTTGGGGGACTAAAACTGCCAATTATGCAAACTTGATACGTTTTTCATCTGATTTTGATGTTTTTGCATTTAAAACACATAAAACACTTGTTTGTGATATTTTCATCATTTTGATGCATTTCTGAGTGTTTTCAGATGTTTTTGCAGTCTAGATGGTACAAAAATGATGAGTATTTAGACACTCATCAATCCCCCACACTAAGATATTGCTAGTCCCTAGCAATGTTTTATGAAAAGTTAATGGATTTTATCTCTTTACCAAAAGCCATTACTTCTGGAGTAGCCAATTGTTTTAGTTCAAGTAAGAACCTTGGTACAATGATAACCAAATGATTTTAAGCAAATCATAAGCTTTCAACGGATTTGATTTGTCTTTACCAGAAGCCGTTTGCTTCTGGACTAGCCAACTCTTAGATAAATTACAATATTATCTTTGGTGAGTCGATTACCAATTATGGTTTTTCCACTGCCTTTACCACAAGCCATAAACTTGCGGGCTAGCCAACTTTTCACTAATTAAATATATGGTGAGCTGAACACCATACAATTTTGGGCAAATTGCAAGCCATAAACGGATTTGATAAATCTTTACCAAGAGCCGTTTGCTCCTGGATTAGCCAATCCTTATGTGGGTTAGACATGGTGGACTGATTACCATTTGTTGTGTTTAGTACATAGTACTTCCACTAAATAAAAATTTTTAAAATTTGGCCATTTTGGGGGAAAAAGGGACTAAAAGGGTACATTTATGATCAAATTCGCCATAATTTCCCCCCCACACTTAGAAATGAATATTGTCCTCAATATTCAAAGTACCGGTTGTTATGCCGAATCCTTGAACATAAAAAGATAACATTACTAGCTAAGTGTAGAAACACAACAATTATTATCTTTTTTTAATATGTACAACAATTTTCATTCATTTTTTTTTTTTTTTTTTTTTTTTTTTTTTTTTTTTTTATGAAAACTTATATACAACAACGGGGCATCTCCCCCACACTAGGGTGGTACTCATGGGTGAAAACCCATGTGGTGCTTGCTAATGTTTTTGATTCCCGAGTCACTAGCTTGACTCGACCCCGAATTAATTTGTTCATGGGGAAGCAGAGTGGAAGAACAATCTCCATCGGACTTTCATTCAAAATGTTTGTATAAACATTGAAGTATGTGAAAGTTCCACACCGATGAGATATACATAGAACCGGCTCAAAAATGATAAATGAAAATGCCGGGATCAAAAATAGTGTCTTCACTCCCGAATGAGTGAAGAACAGGAGAAGCCACGGGATAGGTGAAGAAGAGAAAGAAAGTCATGATAATAATCTTGACTAACTCATCATCATCAGAAGGAGAATTCATAATAGCATGAATTTCATCTTTTAAGCTCAATTGGTCTAGACATATCCCGGGTGTGTCTAGATCAAAGTAGAAGTTATCATACTTCGGTAGAGATATGATATGAGTGAGTTCACAGGAGAACTCCTCAAAGGCGAATGATTCATATTCGGGATTGATTTGAGTGAGTTCACTAGGGAACTCCTCAAAAGTGAATGATTCATAATCGGGAGAGAATTATGAGAATGAGAAGTGGTAATACCACTAATCTTCTCTCCCATATGATCAAAATGGAACGTTTGCAATTCCGGAATAGAATCATCGAACAAAAGTTCACTATCCTCAAAGGGATAGGATATGAAGTAGGCTTTTCATTAAAAGCCTCGATTCTAGAAATGAGAAAATTAACATTCAATAATGTAAGACGAAGAGCTTCGTCTTGGATTATTTCTTCATCATTCTCTTCTCCTAAGCTGACAAGCTCAGAAGGTAATTCTCCTACATAACTTATGTCTCCACAAGATAAAGAATAGTCCTCATCGAAAGAGAACATCTCAATATGATCATTTTGGAAGACAAGAGGAGGAGGGATATCACACACATGATCAAGAATTCCCTGTGACTCTCTTGGGACAAGGTTCTCAACACTAGACTTTATGAATTCGTCCATTCCTTTTCAGAACAGTGTCAAGATGCTCGTCCCCATGCTCGAGAGAGTGAGTGGGAATATCTGGTGTGATAACAACAGACTGAGGGAGTTGAGAAGGACTAGCATACATATGTTTTACAATTTCCATTTGTTCTTCCGCTAGTAATTCCATCATAGTCTTTTCTCCCTGATTTTTCATGGAAGGAATTTCAACCGATGAACTTGATGAACCTGTACAAAATTGACGAATATCAAGGGTAACTTCATCATCATCGTCATCAGGAATGAAACAGAATCGAGAGCTAGTTTTGGTGCTTTTCTTTTGCAATTGATTCCCTAATAGATTTTTCTAAGGCAATTTGGGAATTTAATTTAGCATCCCCTCGACTAGCAATTCTTCCATGGATTTCTCATTTGGATTATCTTGGGAGTGTTTACATTCCTTCAAATCTTTCACTAAATCCAAAAGATCAAGGAGAAGATTTTGAGGAAGTGGATCAAGCTGAGGTGGTGCCTGATTCATTTGGTACTGTGGAGGTTGGTCATGATACGAAGAGTCGTAATTGTTACAAGGAAATGGATTCCTTGTTTGACAATCAGGGCTAAAGTGAGGACCTCCACAATACTCACAACATGTAAAACGATGTGGCGTGAGTCATATGTGTTGTAGTCATAATTGTTATCAGGAACCTGCTCATAGACAAGCTTGTTTCCTGATTGACAATCAGAACTGTAGTGTGAACCACCACAGTACTACAACAAGAAAGCTGCCGAGTCTCACAGTGTGATAGCCGATGGAATAAATCAGTTGTGTTATGGTAGGAATAGGGATCTTGGTTATAGACAGACCCGTTTCCTGATTCCACCATGCTACAACTGGGGCAATTGCCACCATTATAAGGACCACCACACCATTGACAACCAAGAGGGTGAGGATGAGACATAGAAAGAATCAAATGGTTTTAGAGGGTAAGAAATGTAGAATCAAAAGATGTGAGAGGGTAAAGATGGATATTTTTGGATTTTTTTGATAAATATTTTGTAAAAACAAGGAATGAAAATATTTTTGCTGTTGTTAACACTTTAGGAAAAGTGTTAATGAACTTTTTGATTTTAAAAATTGTTTACAAAAAGGTGGTATATGTGCAAGAATGGATCTGGAAATGCTTAAAACACGCTTACAGCCTCCCCGGCAGCGGCGCCAAAATTTGATTGGTGCTAAACCGTCAAGTTTTCTCACGCAAGCTAGCCACTTGTGAATGACCAACCGTAAGAAACTCAAAACAGGTCACACACCCAATGCAATTTAGATCGAGGAATATAGGGATTCTGGGTCGTTAAGTCCCACGGAGGATGAATTGGTGTATAAACACTTGATAAGATGATAGAATGATCACTGGGATAGTGATCAGTAAGGTTTTTGATGGATAATTACCTAAAGAAAAGATTAATAAATTGCAGCGACTTAAATGAAAATTAAAAGAAATTAAAAAGATAAAATATATTAAATAAACGCTATCACTATTTTTAAAATGATGAACGTTTAAAACCTAAAACGTACGTTTAAATAAAATTACGTAAACGTACAAAATAAAACGTGAGTTTTAAAGAAATAAAAGGCCTATAAATATGAAAATGATATTTTTACAATCCTAATAATAAAAGAAAATTATTAGAAAAAGAAATTATTTTTAAAACTATTTATTTAATTATTATTAATTAAAACTATTTATTAAGTATTTAAAATGCACTAAAATATAAGAAAATACAAAATTAACCTAGAAAAATAAAATTATAACTTAGAAAAATCTAAAATATGATAAAACTTATTTTAAAACTGAAAATATATTTTTTTAGACTTTTTATGTATTTATTATTAATTTAAAACTATTTAAAACTAATTAAAATGCTAAAAAATACTAATTAAACCAAGAAAATTATGGAAAAATATTTTTTAGGCTTTTTATATTTATATTAATCTAGGAAAATTGAAAACATATTTTTTTAAGCTTTTTCTTATTTATTTGTATTAAAAATTATTTAAAAAAACTTAAAAACTATTTAAAATAAAGAAAAATAGCAAACAGTGCAAGAAAAATATGAAAAATTCAAGAAAATACTAAAATATTATTCTAAGTTTATAAAAAATATAAAAACATATGATTATGTGGAGGAATAATAAGGCAGTGTAACCGCTTATAAATAAGCAATTCAAAATAAGCCAAAATTCACAAATGAGTACCAAATAAACACATAAGCTAGGTTATGCTATAATAACTAAATACTAACCAATTCCAACCATCCTAAACTTGAAAAGCGGTTTAAGCTAAGAATTAAGCAAAGCAAAACTATTTTTATTTCAGAAATGGGACAACATTAGGGTCGATCTAAGAGTGGGGTCCACAGAGCTTAAGCTCAAAACCTTTACTGAAATTGATAGTCAGCTAGGTGGTGAGTGGTAAGGAACCAAGAACCACCAGTGGGGTCCACAGGTGTGGCATGTGGGACCCACTAAAGTGGTGGTGAAGGCCACTGTTGTGGTGGATATCACCGCAGGGCATGTTCGAAATGGGTGCTCAAAACAAGCTTAATAATAAGCACTTTATAAGCTAAGTGGGAGAGAGCTACTATTTTTCTAATTTAGTTAAGCAGTTAAATATTACTATCCCAAAAGGATTTAAGCTAAAACTTAATAATGAATCCTATATAAAATTATACATTTTATTCAAAACAGTACTAGTACAATTTGACTTTTTAGGAAAATCAAATAAGTTGACTATAATGAACTTATAACTGATTCTATTGATTGAATATGTTGTATTAAGATGTAATAAGATTATCTAGAGCTAGACTAACAACTTTTAAGCTTGTAAAATGAATTTAACAATTCAAAATCCCAACAGTTAACTGGTACTATGAGATTAGAAGATAAATTGACTTTTTAACTATTGAAGACTGATTTTTATGACTTATCTGAGATATTAAGTGCTCATGTGACACAGAACAACCAATAACAACAACAAGTATACTCTTGAAGGCCACTTAATCAACAAATCCAAACACCCTTTATAAGGATTGTTTTCAAGCTTTTAACACACAAATAAGATTTTAATCCAAGAAATCCATTAATTCACTTACATTAACTGTTTTTAGACAGATTTAAACCAGAATTAACAAGATTAAATAACTATTTCTAGGAAATGCAAATTTCAAAGAAAGTGCTTACAATATGAGTTCATGCACAAAACAGGAAACTGAGGATTTAGATCACACCCTATTGCTTTCCATAAAGCTTCTAAACCAAGATCATTCCATATATCACCCTGCTTCAGCTTGTGATCTCATCTTTACTGATTTTTGATTTTATAACTATTTTATCCTATTTTTTTGGTATTTTTGGTTTTTAACTTTAAACTAAAACTTATGGTTTCTAAAAGCTTATAAGAGCTTTAGAGAGAGCTTGTATGAGCTTTAAAGTTCTTAATAATAACTAATAACAACATTTGAGTATTTTGAGAAATTTAAACATAAAAAGTAAGCATAAACTGAATTTATGAAAACAAACTGAAATTAATACTTGTAATAGGTTTAGATTACATTAAAAACTTTAACAATACAACTTGGAAGCTCAAATAAATACATAAAAGTAAATTTTAACTAAAACGACATTTTTAAACTAAAACTACACTACTATATTTTCTCCTCTGCTTCTTTTTCCATTTATATTGATCCACTTGAGTCTTTGTCGACATCTGATCATATCCCACCTATTTCCAGCCTTTGGATCACTTGAAATCATCAGAACCACACATGTGGTATTTTTGGCAGGAAAAAAGTCTTGAAGCAGGTTAACTGCATTTAATGATATTTGGGGTATGTGGAGGTGGAGAAGTGATGGTGATGGGTAGGTATGAGCTGGAGAAAGTGGTGGACAGGTGGTGATGGCAGTGGCGGGGAATGAGTGGATACAGTGTTGGGGAAGAAGATGAACAGTGCACGCGCTGTTTTTATTTTTAAAATATGGGCTTGGGTTATGGATTTGGGCCTG
The DNA here is from genome assembly GCA_910596185.1 of Chrysanthemum makinoi. Lineage (NCBI taxonomy): Eukaryota > Viridiplantae > Streptophyta > Magnoliopsida > Asterales > Asteraceae > Chrysanthemum > Chrysanthemum makinoi. The sequence goes on from OU343220.1 coordinate 59,073,428, forward strand.
GGTTGGATAAATAACAAAGGGTCGGTTTGGATTGGCTTATTAACACAAGGATTTTTTATGTAATTTGGCCAAACTTAAAGGACTGAAACTGTAACATTTTCCAAAGTTATCACAAGGTTTAATCTTGCCAAGTTTCATTAGTCAAAGGACCTCAATTGATAATTTCCATTTTTACCCTTCCAGGGACTAAATCTGCCAAACTTGAAACTAGAGGGACCAAAAATGTAATTTCTCCAAAGTTTATCATAAGGACCATTCTTGTCATTTATTAATAGTACAAGGTTTATTTTTGATAATTTTCACTTTTTAAATTAACCAAGGACTATATTTGACATTTTTCAAAGTTCAGGGACTAAAGTTGTAAATTGTGATTTTTAAACTTTAAAGGGTTTATTTTGACAACTTTTGAATCCCATGGACCTTAAATGACATTTTACAAGTTTTTGAATTACCAGGGACTAATTTTGACAACTTTTGTAACTTGGGGGACTAAAACTGCCAATTATGCAAACTTGATACGTTTTTCATCTGATTTTGATGTTTTTGCATTTAAAACACATAAAACACTTGTTTGTGATATTTTCATCATTTTGATGCATTTCTGAGTGTTTTCAGATGTTTTTGCAGTCTAGATGGTACAAAAATGATGAGTATTTAGACACTCATCAAGGACTAAGGATGAAACTCCAGCTGTCATCATCAAACTTATCAAGCAACTTCAGGTTCGTCTTAACAACACGGCTAGAATTGTTCGAACTGACAATGGCACAGAGTTCGTTAACCGAGACTTAAGCCAATTTTATGAAAGTATTGGAATCAGTCATCAAAGAAGTGTTCCACGAACTCCTCAACAGAACGGTGTAGTTGTAAGACGAAATCGAACTCTTGTGGAAGCCGCTAGAACAATGCTAATTTATTCGAAGGTTCCAATGTTTCTATGGGCTGAAGCCATTGCCACTGCCTGTTACACCCAAAATCGCTCCCTTATTCACACCTCTCATGGAAAAACTCCATATGAACTTGTTCATAAACGAAAACCTGATCTATCCTATCTTCGTGTGATTGGCGCTTTATGCTATCCAACAAATGACGGTCAAGATTTAGGTAAATTAAGAGCTAAAGCAGACATTGGAGTTTTTGTAGGTTATGCACCAAACAAGAAGGGTTACCGAATCTACAACAAAAGAACTCGAGATATCATGGAAACTATTCACGTTACGTTCGATGAGATATCCGGGCAAATGGCTCCAGGACAATCCGGTTCTGGACCCGCACTTCAAATGAGTCCAATTGGTTCATCCCTTGTTCCAATTTCCTCTCCAAAGAACTCCTTATGTACCTCCATCTGAAGATGATTTGAAGAAATTGTTTGATCCAATGTTTGATGAACATTATGAGCCAAGTGCCGCTGATCTTTCAACTCCAACAACAGAGGCTGCTCCTATCTCTGTCAATGAAGTCAACTCTTCAGTTTCAATATCATTAAGTCAAGAAGCACCTGCTGCTGATCACTCTGTCTCATCAACAAATCATCAATCATCGAATGTACATCATGGAATTGTCTCTGGCACCAATGATGAAGTTAATCCCTTTGCTACTCCCGAAGATGCTCCATTTGAAAACATCTTTGCCCCTGAACCAACATCTGAACCATCTTCATCAGGGGATATTAACTCTTCTACATCAGTCCTTCAACAACAACCACACGAACATCTTAGAAAATGGACACATGACCATCCATTGGATAACATCATTGGGAATCCTTCTCGTCCTGTATCAACTCGAAAACAATTAGCTACTCATGCCTTATGGGGATTCTTCAACTTAGTACTCTCTAAGATTGAACCAAAAGATGTTAAAACTGCAATGTCTGAGGACAGCTGGTTTAATGCAATGCAAGAAGAAATCCATGAGTTTGATCGTCTAGACGCATGGGAATTAGTACCTGCTCCTGATTGTGCTATGATCATTGCTCTCAAGTGGATCTTCAAAGTGAAGTTTGATGAGCACGGTGATGTTCTGAAAAATAAAGCACGGTTAGTGGCTAAAGGTTATCGTCAAGAAGAAGGTATCGACTTTGAGGAATCTTTTGCTCGTGTTGCACGTATCGAAGCCATCAGAATCTTCTTGGCTAATGCTGCTAGCAAAAACATGGTAGTTTATCAGATAGATGTAAAAACCGCCTTTCTTAATGGAGATCTTAAAGAAGTGGTATTAGTCAGCCAGCCAGAAGGTTTTGTGAATCCAGAGCATCCTACTCATGTCTATCGCTTGAAAAAGGCCCTTTATGGTTTGAAACAAGCTCCAAGGGCATGGTATGATACGCTATCAAAATTTCTTCTATCCACCGGATTCAGCAAAGGAGCAGTTGATCCAACATTGTTCACCAGAAAGTCAGGCAAACATTTAATTCACGTTCAAATTTAAGTTGATGATATTATTTTTGCCTCGACTGACCCAAATGAATGTGACCGTTTTTCTATGGAGATGGGCTCCAAATTTCAAATGTCAATGATGGGACAAATGTCATTTTTCTTGGGATTACAAATTTCACAAAGTCCCAGAGGCATTTTTATAAATCAATCAAAATACGCTAATGAAATATTAAAGAAATTTGGATTTACCTCTAGTGACCCTGTTGACACTCCTATGGTGGAGCGTACAAAACTGGATGAGGACCACTCAGGGATCATAGTAGATCAAACGAAATATCGTAGTATGATTGGATCCCTGATGTACCTCACAGCAAGCAGACCAGACATTTTGTTCGCTGTATGCATGTGTGCTAGATATCAGGCTAAGCCTACCAAAAAGCACCTTGAAGCGATTAAACGGGTCTTTCGGTATCTCCAAGGAACCATTAATATGGGACTTTGGTATCCGAAGGACTCCGGTATGTCACTAACGGCCTATGCAGATGCTGACCATGCAGGATGTCAAGATACACGTCGAAGTACGTCAGGAGGTGCTCAATTTTTAGGTGATAAACTTGTAATCTGGTCTTCAAAGAAACAAATGAGCACTTCCATATCCTCTATAGAGGCTGAATACATAGCCATGTCATCGTGTTGTGCTCAAATCTTATGGATGAGATCCCAACTATCTGACTATGGCTTTGTATTCAACAAAGTTCCTATGTACTGTGATAACAAAAGTGCTATTGCTCTCGCGCAACAATGTTCAACACTCTAGAGCAAAGCACATCGACATTCGACATCACTTCATCAGGGAATAAGTTGAAAATGGCGTGGTTGAACTATACTTCGTAAGGACGAATATCAACTAGCGACATCTTCACAAAAGCTCTTTCTCGAGAACGCTTTGAGTTTATTCTTCCACGTCTAGGCTTAAAAAGCCTTCAACCAGAAACGCTCAAACGTCTTCAGGAAGACGTCGAGGAGTAAAGGTGTTTGACTCTCTCTATTATGTGTATATATCTTTTCAAAAACCAAATACAAAAATATAAAACCAACAAAACGAAAATAGAAAAATATAAAACTTTTCAAAATACATAAAAATTAGAAAATCTTGAAAATCTTAAAAAATATTGTTTATTTATCATGTTTTTCTTGTCGATTCGATAACATCTACGGACTTTGTGTTGCCACTCAAAGAATGGCACGGGTCTCTAGATGAAGTTCGAATCTTAAAAAAAAATATATAAATAAAAAATAAAAAATTAGAAAATCTTGAAAATCTTAAAAAATATTGTTTATTTATCATGGTTTATTGTCATTTCAGACAGTAACCCGCTTTTCAAAGAAAGAACAGAGCCATGCTTTATCATGTTTTTCAAATCTCATGCTCTGATTCTATAAACATTTATCTACTATCTAATGAAAACCAATTGCTTTGCAATATAACTCGGACTCTATTTTTGATAATCATCTGGACTTATTTGTCAAAATATCTATCTCTCAATCAACAACCTATGTCATTGATTGAGGGGGAGAATGATTTCAATTAAATCAAAAAGTTATTTGTCATTCAATTGTTTTCAAAAGATAGTCATGCGTGTTTATTCAATGGAGTTTAAAGTCTTAAGATCGATCATTATCGCTTAAAACGCTTTCATTATCAAGTCACAATTCTCCTTAAAAGCTTTCAAAATCAATTTAAATCTACAGAGATCACAAATCTCAAATGATTTGATAATTGTGATCGGGGGAGAACTTGTGATTCAAATTGATTTAAACCGATAAATCGGTAAATGGTTTTATAAGGATGTACAAGTTCTCCTTCCCACATGTGCCAAACGATTTCAATTTTTCCATGCACATGTTGAGGGGAGCATTTATCTTAAACCACAACGATTTGAATCGTGATCAATGTGAGTTCCTCTAGTATGTGCAAAACTCTTTCAAACCTTAAGGCACATATTGAGGGGAGCAAGCTTATGAAAACCTCATCCTTCCCGAAAATGCTTTATCTACTTGATTTAATTAGGGAAATGATGTTGATATCTTTTAGAAAATCATAATCAAAGAAGTTATTTCTGTCTCTTGCCTTCGTGTGCAAAACGATTTCAAATACTTGATGCACATGTTGAGGGGGAGCTCTTGTGCTAAAAATATCAAAAACAATTCAGGTACAAAATGCTTTGATAATATATCATAAGTATCTCGATTGATTTTCAAATGGTTTTCAATTGGTTCCAATGGTAGATGAACAATACCAAATAGACCGACCAATTTTACTTTATGTACGGTGATATAAGGATGATAAGGTTAGGTATGTGTTCCCATGATCCGCCAGAACCGGAGGGATCTACCCAGGGACTATCCACTAGTTAGTGTAGAGTTCTTAGGTATGATGATAAAAGGAGAAAAATGAGATATGGGAAGAGTGCGGACTGAGACTGAGCTAGTACTGGAATAAACCCAACAAGGTTCTAGCTATGAAGTCTCGGTAAGCACTGAAGGGGTTGAAGAATTAAAAAGAATTAAATGAGAAAAGGGTGAAAACAAATAGCCCTCCATTAATTCAACCTTAGGCAGAAACCGGGTTCAATACATATGCTACTGGTGGTTACTAAGGTAACGCCGGTATTGAAGACAAGACGTCATGGACCCGGTGACGCACTGCACTAAAACTTCCCAAGCTACTCAAGTTCCTCTTAAAAGGGCTTGTTTCATTCTCACGGGGAACCAACATTATCTATCGACTTTCTCTTAGAGATTGTTGATATTGAAGAAGGAGACCCTCTCCCTAGTCTCTGATATAGGATCCAAATATGCACAAACTGAGTCTAGAACTACGAGATCATCAATAAATCTCATTAGGACACTATCTATGAAGACTCTCTGTTTCACACAATGTGGAAAGGGAGATTACATCTGATGAGTCCTACGCATTATCCTTGTGATATTGCCAGAACATCTGAGTGATATACTAAATATTAACGATGAAGATGGAAATCCTTCTAGAGCCAACATCAAACAAGCTCTTGGTGGGTGACATGTGCAATCTTTTCTAAAAGATCAAGCTTGTGACAACTGGTTAGAAACGATGGGGCGATTCATTCTTGAATCAACCTTGGTCCAGGTTATGGATTGACGGATACCTTTGAAAAACCGGTCGTTGTGCTTAAAAACTCTTTTCTTTAGCACATCGACCGTGTACGAATATTTCAAATCAAAAGGTGTTTATGATTGATAATTGATTTTCAATAAAAACCTTCGTTGTATTGCAAAACAATTTCTATTGAGCCATACACGATTGTTTTTTAAATCTCTTTTCATCAATCAGTGGATTTATATTCGCTGGTTCACTCACTCCGTGTTGTCTTCTTTGAGACGTTCCGGTTTGAGAACAGCTAGAGCAGCTGCGAAACTTTGTCAAGGAGATTCTTGAATTATACGATCATAGGCGGTACTTGTACTGATCAACGGGGAACCGTGGGCCGTGTACCTTAATTCAACGAAAGTGGTCAAAGACACTTTCGTGTGTTTTATTGCTAACTGTTGTTTGCAGGTACATTTGGACGTTTGCAGCTGATCAGAATGATGCGGTCAATCCATAACCATATGCTCACTCAATACATTCATCTCTAAAGAAATCATGATAAGTGCATCAATGACTCTGATATTTTACAAAATGCTTCTGCTACGCTGCTGCCAATATTATGAATCAACGAAAGCTTCCGCTACTCTGATAAGAAGATATCATGATCCATAATGTGAGCATATCGGTCCAAAAGTCACAACATCACATACTATCAACACCACAATGGAAGAGTCAAAGATTTATGGTTGCTGATAATCTCAAAGCTGGTTCAAAGACTCAAACATCACGTGGATCAGTTTAAGACCTCCACTCAAAATTTCAAAACATGCAGAACATGATGAATCAAAGACTACGAGCTAAAGAACAAAAGTGCTTAATCAAAGAAACCAAGAACAACGAAATGTTGTATCAGTTTGTACTCATTGTAAGTTGAGGTGACCTGCCTTAGGGGGAGATTGTTGGGATTTAGTAAATCCAGTACTTAAAGTGTCGGTCACCTCAAGTATGTATACTCGTTAGAAAGCCCGTAGTCGTAGTAATTCAGTGTTAGTATTTAGATTACTTTGTAACACCGTGGAGGAAGGACGGGTCTTTACCCACTGTATGCCTGATCCACAACCTAATAGTGGCGTCTAAGCTTGTACCCTATAAATACCCTTTGCCCTCCAAGGCAAAGGGTTGGAACTTTGATAATACATTTTTCTTTGTCTCTCTAGGGTTCCCTCCTCTCCCACTCTCTCTCCCTCTAAACCCTAACCCTAGCGCCGCATATGTGTTGAGTAATAAACCAAGATCCTACAAAAAGAAATGCATAAAAGATCTCGTGGAACTCCATCACATCAAACAGAAAGAAGGAGAAACCACGAAAGGCTTTGTGAAGAGGTTCAAGGCAGAAAACAGGGATGTCAAAGGAGCCCTAGAAGTCATGAAGATCTCCAGCTTCATGCACGGGATTACTAACCCCGAGTTAATTAAAAGGTTGCATGACAAGATACCCAAGTCGGTATATGAGATGATGAGGGTAACCGCATCCTTCCTACGAGGGGAAGTGGTCGCAGGCAACCACGAAAAAAAAAAGATCACTACCCCAAGTGCCATGGAAATCGCATGAACCTGGGCAGAAGAAAGGCTTCAAAAAAGGGTACAGAAACCAACTCAGGATGGAAAGGAAGCAAGATAGGTTTACTCTCCTTTTCAAGACACGAAAGGAAATATTGGCATTGGAAAAAGTGAAATTCAAAACTCCCCCACCAATGCTCATACCGGTCGAAAAAAAGAAACCCAAAAAATATTGTGAGTTCCACGGAGAGGTGGGACACAATACAGATGAATGCATACACCTGAAGAGACAGATAGAGGAACTGATAAGAAATGGGAAGCTGTCAAACGTAATAAAGGAACTAAAACAAAAAAGTGGCAAGGATCAGTCCAAAACGCCCAAAAAAGGGGAAACATCGGGGAAAGATAAACCCCTCGCAATCCTGATGGTGCAATCTCAGCAGCGAGTAACGCGACAAAGAATCACACAAAGCTTTTCCTCAAGCCCAAATATCTCATTCCCATCACTAACTGAAGAAGAAGAAAATGTTGAGCCAATGATTATTGAAGCAGAAATAGGAGGGCAGTTCATACATCGCATGTACATTGATCGAGGTTCCGCATCAGAAATCCTATATGAACACTGTTTCAAAAGGCTCCGGCCCGAAATAAGAAAAAAATGATGCATAGTGGAGAGGTAATATGGCCGATCGGACATATATCATTGTTAACTAAAATCGGTGATGACGAGCATTCAACGTCAGCATGGATGAACTTTGCAATTGTAAGATCCCAGTCGCCATATAATAGAATTATAGGAAGACCGGGGGTGCGAAAACAACATGCAGTACCTTCAACAGCACATGGAATGGTAAATGTTAATACAAATAAGCCGTAAAAACGTTTATTTATATTTTACGATCTTCTAATGTTTTGTTGATAACAAACGTAAAATCATTTTAACGAAACAAATAAAATACGTAAACTGTTTGAGCCAATAGTTTTCTAACACACTTATGTTTTCACATAAAACACTAAAACAATTATAAGTGATTTTATGATTTATAGATACATATGTATAACAACTAGTGTTTACATATTGGGCTAACATACACATAACTAGTGTATACTAAAATGGGTAAAAACTAACAAATGGTATTGACCCATAACCCATGGTTTTATCCAAACCACTTGACCAGGTACATTGCTTCCATGAGATACATTGTATCTAGTAAAAGACCCATGGATCAACCCATAACCCATGACCCATAACCAAAATACCCATGGGTAAAGAGGAGCGTCCCACGGATCCCTAGCTTTACGCTAGATGGATCCCTTGTGGGAGGGATCCGGGGAACAGTCAGTTTTCTCCTCTATAAATAGTGAGCCATTTCTTCCTTTTGGCTTGCCACTCTCACACATACTTTCTCCAAGTATTGTACCTCTCTAACCACTGATCCTAAGGGATCTTTCTATGTAGTTTCTCCTTTGTTTTTGTGTGATTCTCTAGGTTCCTCTTAAAGGCAAGATCACCACTTCTTGAAGTCGAGCAAGCTCAAGTCCATGAGTTGCCATGCTTCGTCATCATCAAGACAACTGAGGTTCTCTTGTTGATAGTTCTTTCTTCCTCCGTAGAGATGTTGTGTTGAAGGCATTAGTGAAGGATGCCGAAAGAGTCAAGACGAAAGCATTAGTGAAAGGTTCTTAACGTCCGTGTCAAAAGCATTAGTGAAGAATGCTAAAGGTGTCAAGACAAAGGCATTGATGAAAAGGTTCAAAGCGTTGTGTCAAAGGCATTAGTGAAGGATGCCTAGGAATCAAATCAAGTGGCATTAGGGAAGAATTCCTAGGTTGTATAATCGATGAGGTGCATCGTTATACATATAGTATTAGTTCATTTCCAAGGATGGTGATATCCTTTATGGTGTTGTAATAAGGAGTGAATCTCCTTGGGATTAGGTGTTGTGTTGTGTTGGGTAGTAGTTCCTCCATTGTATTGGAACTAGGTACTTAGCCTAGTACCTAATAAAGGGCAGGTGACGTTGTGCTAGGTGTGGTTCACCTTGGTGTGAAAGAACTAGGTACTTAGCCTAGTACCTAATAAAGGGTAGGCGATGTTGTGTTAGGTGTGGTTCACCTTGGTGTGAAAGAACCTGGTGGTTAGCCTAGTACCGAAAAAAGAGTAGGCGACGTTTATGAAGGCTTCTCCGCCATAAGGAGATTGATGTCGTGTAGTGTTTACGAACTCTCGAGTAGGTGACTCGGGGAGTGGAGTAGGGCAAGGAATGTGTCCTTGTAGCTGAACCACTATAAATACTCGTGTCGTGGTTATGTGCTTCTTACTCTTTATCTTTCATTACACGTTTATATATCTATCTATCAACGTCCAACGTAAACAACCAAATAGATTGATATAAGTTAATTTAAATGTTTTAAAACGAAGTTTTAATTGGTAAAAGTATTCAACCCCCCATTCTAGTTTTCCACGATTGCCATCAGAGCTTCGTTACCAAGTTTCTTAGAGTATGTTGTACTTTAAAAACCTGATACGATCCGCGTATGTTTGAAAACTACAAAGAAGGATTTTTCATGACATGCTTTTTTCTTTTAAAATCATTATAATGTTTATTGTTGGACAATGATAGAATGTTCTAACACTTTCATTGTTAAGTATCCTCCATACTTGGATTTGGGCATGCCAAGAAGATCATAAAGAAACTATCAAAATATTTCTTCTCGAGAAAAGATTGTTTGGCAGTGCTTTTCTCACTCATGGATCTGGAGATTCCAAGAAGATCACAAAGCATGTTCTCTAAATATTTCCTTCTTTAAGAATAATATTTAGCTAAGGTATGATCATTAATAATCTACATATGTTACCATTGTTGTTAAAATCTTAGTTGAATAATTAATCACTATTAGTAATTACTTAAGTAGTTATCTATATCAAAGACATCATCAAGAATAGTATTCTTCGATTGATTTGTATAGACTATACTACTAACTTGCAATAATGATATTTTGGTTATTCGATAGCCTCAATCATTATTCATCACAAAGGGCTTATTGACACTTCATCTATGTCAATAAATATCCATGTGAAACCTCTTATATTATGATAAAATGGGATTTTATTATAATGTTTAAAAAACTCCCCAAGAATTATGACTAATTCTTAGAAAGGGAACCACGTCAAATAGGACTAGTATTAAATAATCAAAACCTCAAATTACAAGTTTTAGAGCCTAAACATCAAAACTCTAGGCGTTTTAGAACTCCCAAACCAAAGTAATCAAGGAATGTTTGAGCTGATTTTTGCTGTCATGCCGAATCCCTGTGCTTATACTAGCCGGATCCCAAATGAGAGGGATCTGCGGGATCCGTGCTACAGATGACAGCATAAGTTAAAGAATGATCATTGTGGATGTTCCACAATTATATTCACTCTAAAGACTCACGAACAAGAACACAACTAATGTTCAAAGGAGCAATTTGATCATTCCTCTCAAGCATAACAATCACTTGTGTAAGTATAATCTTCACTACATTGTTAATTTAATTCCTTGATTTCAAGGATTATAATTTCTTCATCTTTAAGAGTTGGGTTCAAATGGGTTTATCGTAATTTGTCACCACAATGTTTTCTAAGATAATCTAAATCAAAGAATTAATATTGTTGATACAAATTAAACACATTTCTTGAATTCAACAAAGATGATGAGAGCAAAATTGTGATCAAACCCTCTAGGTTACTATTCACAATTAACACCACATTGTGGTTGTATTTTTTAGGAACAATCATGCCAAGCAACAAACCACAAGATTACCAAGACACCGCTCATTACATACCAACGTACCATAGAAAAGATGGAATTAGTCCGGAAGATAGGAAAGCCTTTAAAATGCTTGAAAAGAGAAGGTCGAGTTGTTGAACCATCATTTCTGCCAATACGACATAAGGGAAGTTTTTGAACTATTGGGGTTTGAATGTTTATGGACATAAACAAACAAATTTGCCCGGTCTTTGTACTCGAGTTCTACAAGACCATGAGGATTACTAGAAATGATGATGGGTCCATCTCGATTGTCTTCACCATAAATGAGCATGAATACACCCTTTCGCTTGTAGAGTTTGGAAGAATAATAGGGGTTCCATATCAAGGTGTTTGTATGTATTCTAATGAGTGGTCGTTGGAGGAGATACACTTTATGGTTGATCATCATGCAATCTATCACATGATAATCCCGGAAGCAACCACGGTGAGGGACACCGTGTTTATGCCAAGAGCATCCCCATCGAGGGTTACTAGGAATTCGAAAGTGATATATAGGGATCCTTTCCAAATGGAGCTCTCCGAGATGTATGGTGTTAGGATTTAGTAAATCCAATTATTAAAGAGTCGATCACCTCAAGTATATGTAATCATTAGAAAGCTCGTAGTTGTAGATTATTATAAATTAAGTAGTATTTAGTTTAAGTAACACCGTGGAGGATGGACGGGTCTTTACCCACTGTATGCCTGATCCACAGCCCGATAGGTGGCGATTTATGTAATGACTATAAATACTCTCTACCTCCCAAGGTAGAGAGTTGGAGCTCATAATAAGACTTTTCTTTCTCTCACTAAAGTTCCCTAAACCTCTAACTTTCTCTCTCTAGAATCATATTGGACGCCTATTTGATCTTATGGTTTAGTGTGTTTATGAAATCCAATATGTTACAAATGGTATCAAGAGCCATGGTTTGATCATCTCTTACATATCTTTGAATTTCTAGTGACTTTTAGGTGGTTTTAGAGTTTGAAAAAGTTTAGTGGTTTTTGCATCATTTGGATCATTTCTAGTGTTTAAGTTTGAATCTTGGGTGTAGTTTTGTGTTTAGAATCATTGTATGTGCTTGGGTTTTGAGTTGGTAAGATTGAATCATCGTGGTTGGGTTGTTTTTGGATTGAAAAGTGGTGTTTATGTGATTTTCTAGCTAGCGACTTGAGCCACGGATAAGTTATCTTGGTAGCGACTTACTTTGCAATTTGGTAGCGAGTTGTAGTTGAAGGTCTTAGCGAGTTGAGCTAGCAACTTGTCTATTGAGACAAGCCGACAAACAGTACACTTAGTGGATTCTCCACTACGGGTAGCAACTTGGTGAAAGTTAGCGACTTGTACTTAAGTTTGTTAGCGACTTGGTGTTAGCGATTTGGTGCTTAGCGAGTTGCTCTTTAGCGACTTGACAACTTAGCGACTTGGTGCTTAGCGACTTGCTGTCAAAATTTTGCTAGCGACTTGGTGCTTAGCGAGTTGTTATTTAGCGACTTGACATATTAGCGACTTGGTGCTTAGCGACTTGCTGTCAAAATTTGCTAGCGACTTGGTGCTTAGCGACTTGGTTCAGGGTTTCTTAGCGACTTGGTTGATTCTGTATGTAATACGGTTTTCTCTTGATTTAGTAAAATCCCGTGAAAGAATCTATTTTCCGGTTTAATCATAGAGTTATAAAATCCCGTTTAATCTGTCAACATGTCTACCAACGTTCCTACAATAATCTCCATCGTTGTCGAGGATGTTCAAGCAGCTGGTTCAGATACTCGTCCACCCATGCTTGACATAACTGACTACAACTCTTGGGCTCAACGAATCAGATTGTACTGTCTTGGAAAGGAAAATGGGGTTAACATTCTCAAATCCATTGATGAAGGACCATATCGGGTTGAGACTACTAGAGACATAATTGATACAGCTGAAGATGGAACATTGATTTATGGAATGGACAGACCAGAGATGTATGATGAGCTTGATGATAAGGAGAAGAAGAGATTCGATGCAGATATCAGGGCTTCTAACATTATACCGCAAGGTCTTCCAAAAGACATCTACAAGCTTATCAATCACAACACTGAAGCAAAGGCTGTATGGGATAATGTCGAGATGCTTCTCTCAGTTCTAATTGACTGTTGAAGATAGAGAATCACAACTATATGATGAATTTGAGCATTTCAAGATGAAACCTGATGAGAGTGTCTATGAGTACTATGTGAGATTCCATAAGCTTGTGAATGACATGAGGAACATCAAAATAACTATGCCTAACATTCAGCTGAACTCAAAATTTGTGAACAACATGAATCCCGAATGGCACAAGTTTGTCACTTCAATGAAGCTCACTAAAGGATTGAAGAATACAAACTATGAGCAACTGTATGCCTTCTTTCTCCAGAATGAGAGACATGCTATGTTTGAAAAAAGTATTCTGGAACAGTTCAAAACCAATCAGGGAGAAACATGTTCATCTAATGATTCAACCGCCTTCTACTCAAACATTGGAATTACCACCAAAGCATCTCAAGTTATACCCATGGGTAATGGTAATCACAAACTCATTGCCGATCCTATGTTCAAAAAGCCGAGCGTCGATGCACACGTTGGAAACTTCATTAATCAACTGGCTCTCCTGATTAGTCAAAACATGAACTCTCTTCCACATACCAACAACAATCTCATAATGCATCCATCTACACAATCAAGCCAGGAGATGGGAAGGTTATGGTGCGGCCAGTTCAAGAAAGAAAGTACGAACAAGGAAGAGGTGGAGCTGGTAGAGGTTATGCCGCAAATCAATAGGGAAGGAATGGAAACCAGGGTCAAGCAAAACCAATCAAATGTTACAACTGTGGAGGTGAGGGACACATTGCAAGGAATTGCACATCGCCAAAACGCCTGAACGCAGAGTACTTGTGGATAAGATGTTGCTTGTGCAAACTCTGGATAATGGTGCAGCTTTGGATGAAGAGGAGTTGTTGTTTTGGTGAAGGAAATGCTAAGACATATGATGCAGATGTGGATGAGCAGCCGATTCAGGAGATAGGCCATAATCATCTAATGCCTTTCAAGTAGCCGACGATGCATACGACTCGATGTTGATGAAGAACCTATCAGACAAACCATTTTCATGGCTAGCATTTCTCCAATGGTCTCTCCTAAAGTCTCTTCATCATCACAAGCTGGTCCTTCCAAAGACAAAATCATTTCTGAGGTATTAAAATTATACGATGAAGTTGATAAGCAAAAGATACATAACGAAGTACAATCAACTGTAATTATTGAGTCAGATATTGAAAATATGGTAATATCAATGTTGTCCCATATGATCAATATGTGAAACAACGTGAAAGTGAGATTGTACCAAGTGATGCATCTTCGCAATCAACAATGATTATGTTTTTGATGAATTCACTGCATGTGCCCCTCGATGATTCGCTCATCTCTAACTGAATGCCTATAAAGAATGTGTTGCTATTTATGAACAACGTGTAAAATTTGAGTTGACCACCCGTGAGCAGGAAATGGATGACCAAATGCGTACAACTATTAGAAAAGTAGGTTTAGAGAAGAAGTATTAAAACAAGAGTTAAACTCCTTACAAGAAAAGCTTTCTAAAACCGCTAAGCAAAAACAAGAACTTCAAGAAAATGTTAAAATGCTTAAGCAAGAATTCAGAGCTAAGGAATCAAAACTTTTGAATGATTTTTCTAATCTAAAAACCTTGAAAAACAAGCTTGAAAATAAGTTATACGTACAAGGAAATACCATTCGACCGCTCACCTTAATCACTAAGCATAGAGTCTTAAGCGATAAGCATAGCATTCCCTTGTTGAGGAACCAACCAGAGTCATTAAAAAGGCTAGAAATGCTCATAAGGTTCTTTATGATGGCATGGAAATCCTTAAGCCTAGACGTAAACCTAGTTGCGTTGAGTGCACTGAGGAAGATAAGAAATCCGATGAAGTCACTAGGGAAAAGATGAACAAGAAACTAGATGATCCTAAATGTAAAGAGAAGAAAATAAATATCACACCCCATGATTACAAGAAGGAGAATTGGATTTCCATGAACATGTTTAAGCCTCGGGACGTTGTTAACACCCGAACAAGTGTTCTAGAAAAAGGATTTAAATAAGCAAAAGCGGAGAATCTTGTTGTAACTAACCCCCCCCTTTAGGAAAATGCCTTCAGCGACTGTGTATCCTCCCAATACACCAATGCATTTAGTTCCTAGGACTATTACCACTAAAAGCAAGACCTTAATCAGTCAATATGTTATTTTTCAACTATTTGTTGATTTTGAGAAAACTTGTAAGAAAAGGATCACACCCATTGGTATAACTGAAGGGGAAAGGGGTTTTGAGCAAACGAAGAATGTTATTTAACTGAAGTCATGCCTTTCTTTAAACAACTAAAAGATCATTTTGAAAGTCTTAAAAAGGAATGAATTTAGACATTAAAGAAATGGAAAAGGAATTTGATGCAATGATAGTTGAGGTTAGTGACTATGAGCGAGCACTAAAATATAATGAGATTGAGAGGAAGAACTTGCATACATTGAATGAGACTCTTATTATTGAATGTGTTGCTCAAGATGTGTTTTTCACTGCTACAAATTGTTCCATTAATGCTTCACAATTTCATGAATTATCATCAAGGTTCTGAAAGTCTCCCCATGATCGTGTCATTGAGCTTGAAAAGACTAATTCTAAACTAAATGAGAAAATTAAACTGGATGATCACGACAATTTGGTTAAACATTTTTCTAAACTAGAGGTTGAGCATTTTAATTTACAACTAAAATATCAACATCTTAAAGAAAATATCAAAACCTCAAATATCAAGACATCCTCGGATGCTCCGAGTTTGATGCGTTTTTCAAATTAACAAACGTGATGAACGATTCAAGCTCATTGAACACGATCAGAAAGTTGAAAGCCCAAATCTCTCAATTAAAGGGTCAAAAGAACAATGTGACTGGCTCCCAAATGCCTCCTGATGAGTGTCTAAATACTCATCATTTTTGTACAAATTAAACAGCAAAAACATCTGAAAACACTCAGAAATGCATCAAAATGATAAAAATATCACAAATAAGTGTTTTATGTTGATGCGTGCCAAACGCTCAGCTAAATCACCAAGTCTAAGTCTTACACGGTGAATGGCGAATCGTAACCACTTAAAACTGCCTAAGCACGAATGCAATGAAGATCCGGGAGTAAAGTGTTTCCGGTCGTATGTCCCAGCCGAAGCTATGCAATGGATCACCCAACTAATAGTGATGACGAGAGATTTGAACGAAAAAGGAGATTGTGAATTATTATAACTAAGGGAAAAGCCAACAAATTACAACGGCTTAAATGCAAATTAAAGAAAATTAAAAAAGATAAAAAATATTAAATAAACGCTATCACTATTTTTAAAATTGATGAACGTTTAAAACTTAAAACTTAAAACTTACGTTTAAATAAAAATTACGTAAACGTATAAAATAAAAAGTGAAATCTAAGAAATAAAAGTCCTAAAAATATGAAAATGACATTTTTACAAACCTAATGATAAAAGAAAATTACTAGAAAAAGAAAATTATTTTTATAACTAATTATCTAATTATTATTAATTAAAAACTATTTTTAACTATTTAATATTAGCCTAAAATACAAGAAATTAGGAAATAAAGCTAGAAAAATAAAATTAAGACTTAGAAATATCTAAAATATCAAAAGAGAATTTTCAAAACTATTTTTGTAATTCTCTGATTATTTTTCTATTTTCTAGGAATTAAAAACTATTAAAACTAATTAAATTACTAAAAATTACAAAATAAACTATGAAAAATCTAGAAAATTACTTTTTTACTTTTTATATTTATCTAAACCTAAGAAAAATGAAAAATTATTTTTTTGAAGCTTTTCTTAATTATTTGTATTTAAAGCTAATTAAAAATGCTTAAAAACTAGTTTAAATTAAGAAAAATAGCAAACCAACTTGGAAAATTCTGAAAATTTCAGGAAAAGTCTAAAATAATATTAGGAATATAAGAAAAATGGAAAAACAGGTGCTTGTTTGGAGAAAAATGAAACTGATGAGCAAAGTGCTTATAAAATAAGCACCAGAAATTAGAAATGGACACCCAAGGCCACCCACCCAAACGAAGCTACACTATGCTAAAAATGACCAAATGCAACTAGAATCAACAAGCCTTGACCTCTGATATGCAAGATTAACAGGTTTAGAGACTTGAGATCATAAGCACAAAACAGATTTTGGCACCAACATGGGATAAGAAAATAAGCACTAGAATAAGCAGGAAACTAAAAAGCAAGTGTTGGGACTTAAAGAAGACCTGGTTGACTATCTATAAGCCAAAAACCAGACCCTATTGAACTCAAATAAGCTCTACACAAGCTTCTGCAAATCTCGCTCAAGTTGCGGTGCATCAACGTTCCGCACGGGCACTTAGCACCAATTTGACAAGCTCCTTTGAAGCTTCTATAAAATTCACAAAAATGCAATAAAATGGAGATAATCAAATAGACCAAGAGGACTTTAAAACCACAAGTTTCATTTAGATTGACTCAGAAGTGAGTTCATGAAAAATCACTTCAGATGAGCTCAAAATGGATTTTGCAAACTTTGACTTTTTAAGAAAAACTGAAAAGTTGACTTATTTGAAGTTTGATCTTGATTTAAGGACTGAGAATTATGTAAATGTATGAAATAACACTACTGCTAGCTTTGTCTATGATATTTAAACACAAAACAAGAACTTGCTTTGCAAAAGATCCAACAAGAACTGATTCAAGATAAAAGAGAAGGATTTGACTTTTTGACAGATGCAGCACAAAATAAGACAGGTATGAGCTTAAATGAGCTAAACAAACATGATGCAACAAAGTTTAACCTCTCGCAGTTGACTTTCATTGACCATGGACCCAAATTGCTTGAAACTGTTTCCAAAGCTTGTCAAAAGCTAAAGTAGGCTTAAATAAGCTTATTTGATCTCAATATAAGCATATGAGAAGCTTTGACATAAAATTTGAAACTTAAAATTTTCACAAGATGAACAATAAAATTGGAATTTATATAAAGACTTAGATTGGAACTCAAAAGCACCTTACAATGAATGTTTAACTTAAGTGAGATACAAAGAAACTGAAATTACAACATTTCTAATTAAACTAAGACATTTGTAAAAAAAACGACATAAAGAAAATGCTTAAAACTAACTACTACTCTTCCATAGCTTCTTTCTTCCTTTTTTATAGCTCCAGATGTCTCTCTCTCATCTCTCGAATAGTTCCCACTTGTGTTTGATGCCCTAGGATCACTTAAGTGAATCTTGGCCTTTGATTCAGCTTTTGGCGGAATTTGGGATTTGACCTGTGGGGTTGAAACTAGCAACTGGGGGGGAGGTAGGTGCGATGACGGCGAGGAGGAGGATAAGGTATGTTGAGGTTGCAGGATTTTGATGATGACGAGATGACAGTGAAAAGGAGGGAACCCGTGAGTTGCTTTCTATTATTTTAAAATGGGTGGGGTTTTGTTTATGAAACCGGTCAAAGGGAGGACCGTATTGGATTTGGATTAAGGTCGGGGATTGATCCGTCCGAATCAAGTTCTCTCACGCAAGCGTAAGAAAACTTAAAACGCTTCTTATGCGAAATCAATGAAGATCGAGAATACAGTGGATTCCCGGTCGCTATGTCCCACCCTGAGACTCAATGGTGTAGAACACTTGATCGACGGAGAATGATCAATACTAAGGATAGGATCGAAAGGATATGGATGGATAATTATAACTAAGGAAAAAGATAATAAACAAAAGCGACTTAAATGCAAATTAAGAAAGTTAAAAAGATAAAAGATATTAAATAAACGCTATCACTATATTTAAAGTGATGAACGCTTAAAACCTAAAAACTAAAAACTTACGCTTAAATAAAAATAACGTTAACGTAAAAAATAAAAAGTGAAAATAAAGAAGGAAAACACCTAAGGATATGAAAAATACATTTTTACAATCCTAATAATATTAGAAAATTATTAGAAAAAGAAAATTATTTTTACAACTATTTAATTAATTATTATTAATTAAAAACTAATTTAAACTATTTAATAATACTCTAAAATAAAAGAAAATATGAAATAAGACTAGAAAAATACAATTAAGACTTAGAAAATCTAAATATGATAAAACTAATTTTAAAACAGAAAATATATTTTTTAGACTTTATATATATTTATTACTAATTAAAAACTATTTAAAACTAATTAAAATGCTAAAAATTACTTTTTAAGCTAAGAAAATTATGGAAAAATACTTCTTATAACTTTTATATTTATCTAGACTTAAGAAAAATGAAAACTTATTTTTTAGAACTTTTTCTTAATTTTTTTGTATTAAAAGCTAGTTAAAAATACTTAAAAACTAATTAAAATGCAGAAAAATACCAAACAAGCTAGGAAAAATCTGAAAAATTCAGGAAATGCTTAAAATAATATTAGGAATATGATAAAATGGAAAACAGGCCCTTATGTGGAGAAATATGAAACTGATGAGTAAGTGCTTATTGAAATAAGCACTTACATAAGCAAATGGAGTCCAAAGGGTACCAAACTGATAAGGAAGCAATAAAATGCTAAAAATGACCAAAAGCAACAAGAATCAACAAGCTAAACCCTCAGATAAGCTAGTTGCAATGATTTGGGCTTATGAGATTATGGCTTAAAAAAACGACTGGGGTCAAGTTTAAGCACTTGCACAAGCTAAGAAAATAAGCTAAAGGGAAGAACAGATGCTTGGACCTAAAGTAGACCTGGTAGGGTACACAAGAACCAAAACTCAGCTCCTAATGAGCTCACATGAGCTTATGACAAGCTTATTAAAAACTCTACAAACCCACGCATGTGACGATATGCGAGACGGGTCCAAAATAAGCCATCAAATAAGCACTCTATAAGCTGAAAAACCAAGACCTAGCATTTTTGTAATTTTCTTTAGCAACTAAACTACAACTCCCCAAGAGATTATAAGCTGAATCTATATAATAAACCCACAGTGAAATTCCCAATTTTATTCAAAATCCGACCCATGTGAACTTTTGACTTTTTGATAAAAACTAAAAGTTGACTTATTTGAAGTTTAATCTGGATTTAAGAACTGATAATGATGTATTAAGGTGGAATGAAGTTAACAAAAGCAAAGTTATGAAATTTTAAACACAAAACAAGGTTTGACTGTTCACAACTCCAACAGTGAACTGTTGGGACAGATTCAAGAGATTTTTGACTTTTGAGCTTAAAAGGCACATGGAATTTACTCAAATGAGATCAGTAGGACTAAACAAGAATGACCAAACAGAGATTAACCATTACAAACTCCTCTAAGACAGATTTTTCGCAATCAAACCAAACACCCTTGAAAACTACTTATTTGTCATTAAAATGAAATAAACACCAAACCAACTTATATGAATGATTAAACTGAGATATTAAGACCTAAATAAAACTATATAAACAGGTTTTAGCAGTTTAAGACCAAAGAAACACAAACAACCATAAAATGCAAATTAGCTTGAAGTTTTGAAAAGGAGAAACTACTCACATGAACTCCCATTGGCTGGCAACCAAACCAACCCAAACCTACTTAATCTAACCTATTTCAACCCCATACCAAGTCTGCATCACCAAAATCCAGGCCTCAAACCCAAATGAGCTCATGGTTGACTTTTGTTGACTGAAATCCAAACTTGCATGAACTTGATTTGTACTCTTATACAAAGCTTAAAGAGACATTAACTAAACTTTTTTAAAGCTTAAAACAAGCTAACAACAACTTGGATGAGGATTTTGAAATGAGAATCTCAACAAGAACTCATAAATCTGAAATTTACACAACCTGAATTTAAACTTAAAGTAACTTTTATTAAACATAAAACATAATACAACTTTGAAATTAAGACTGAATTTAAAGGTTTACAACAGAAAATAAAAGTTTACACTAAGAAATGGTCTAAAAACAATGACAGTTATTCTATCTGCATCTTCCTCCTTTGTAGTGACTTCTTGCATTCAGTGGGTCCCACTTGGTCTTTCCCACCAATAATATTAGCCATTGGATTATTCACTTTCATCTTGGCCTTTAAATCTTCATTTGGCGCCAAAAAGTCTTGATAGCGTGATGTGGGTTGAGTGAGTTGGGTGAGAGGTCATTAAATGATTTTTGTTATTGTGTTGAGGTGGGGACAGGTTGTGTAAAGGGTGAGGGGATGGGAGGTTGGTATTTCTATGAGAAGCAAGTTGAAGGGTTGACTTTTTGGCGCGTAGGGTGTTTAGTTTGAGGGGTGGGTAATGGATTGACCGGTTGAAGGTTTTGGACCGGGTTGGATATAAAGGGTTGGGCTTATGTAATAATCTAGGTCCGTTAGGTTTTGTAGGATTAATAACAAAAGGACCCAATGTAACTTGCCAAACTTCAAGGGTTGAATCTGCCCATTCATCAAACTTATTCCAAGGGACCACAAGTGACACTCTCAAAAGGTATAAGGACTGAACTTGCCACTTTGTAATTTTCAGGGGCCATTTTCGCAAATTTTGAAACTTAAAGGACCAATTTGTAATTTTCTCAAAACTTTTCATATTTTTCACCAAAGGACTAAATTTGACAACTCTTGATTTTAAAAGGACCTTTGATGACTTTTTCTTTTGAAATTTTGACTCGTGGACTATTTTTGACAATTTTTGAAAGTTGGGGGACTAAAACTGCAATTTTTGCAAATTTGATATGTTTTTCATCCGATTTTGATATTTTTGCATTTAAAACACATAAAACACTGATTTGTGATATTTTTATCATTTTGATGCATTTCTGAGTGTTTTCAGATGTTTTTGCAGTTTAAATGGTACAAAAATGATGAGTATTTAGACACTCATCAATCCCCACACTAAGATATTGCTAGTCCCTAGCAATGATTTGAGAAAACATAATGGATTTTAATCTCTTTACCAAAAGCCATTACTTCTGGAGTAGCCAAGTGTTTTAGTTCAAGTAAGAACCATGGTACACTGATAACCATGTGATTTTGAGCAAACCACCAGCTTCCAACGGATTTGATTTTGTCTTTACCGTAAGCCGCACCTTCCGGACTAGCCAACTCTTAGATAAATTATCAACATTATCTTTGGTGAGCCTGATACCAATTATGGTTTTTCCACCGCCTTTACTACAAAGCCATAACCTTGCGGGCTAGCCAACTCATTATCTTTTTAGGATATGGTGGGCTGAAAACCATACAATTTTGGGCAAATTGCAAGCCATATAAACGGATTTGAGAAATCTTTACCAAGAGCCGCTTAATTCTCGATTAGCCAACTTTTGTCTTACGCATGGCGGATGATAACCAATGAGTGAGTGTAAACACTTACTCCAAAAAAAATTTTGGCCAAAACGGGAATTGTAGATAATATATGAAATTCGGAGAATTCCCCATCTTAGAAATGAATATTGCCCTCAATATTCAAAACGGCGGTTATGCCTAAACAAAGAACGTGGAAAGGGAAATATTACGCTATTATTTAAAAGATTTTTTTGAAAATATATATATATATAACATGTAGCATCACCCCACACTTGGTGGTAGAAAGTAGAAAGAAGACGTAAATATGGGTGAAAACCCATATGGTGTGCGTGCGCTCTTGTTTTTGTTTACCGGTCGCTAGCTTGACTTCGACCCTAATTAATTTGTTCATGGGGAAGCAAAGTGGAAGAAACAATCTCCATCGGACTTTCATTCAAGATGTTTGGACAAACATTTGAAGCACGTGAAAGTTCCACACCGATGAGATAAAGAGAAACCGCAGACGTAATCTCGCTCACGATGGTAAATGAAAATGCCCAGGGTCAAAGATAGTGTCCTCACTACCTCCGAATGAGTGAAGAAGAGAGGAAGTCACCGAGTAGGTGAAGAAAAGAAAGAAAATCATGATAACAATCATGATTAGATCTTCATCCTCGGGATTAAGTGCAGTTGCACTTATTTGGATTTTCTTGGTAGAGCTCTTTGGGTTGGAAGGCATCTCGGTGGGGAGGGTGGGAAGATTTGTCATAACTATGCAAATTGAGATTCTCTCCCCCCGATCATGATCTTTGCTATCCAAGCAATCATATACTCCAGCTGAGATATGATATGAGTGAGTTCACCGGCGAACTCCTCATGAAGAGTATACGGAGGTGGGACATGCGCGGTACTTCGTGGGCTATAAATATGCACCTCGTCCATTATAGTCTCCGTGTCGAACTCATCACTATCAAAGATTGGATTAACTGAATTTAGAGTAAATTCGAATCAATTTTCAATAAGGGATTAGTGATAGTCGTATGAATTGTTGTGGAAACAACATGGTCAACATCCTCTTCTAAGTTGACGATCTCGGAAAGTGGAAGTGATGCATCAATAAATTCTATGTCATTAGAATATAAAGAATCGGCATCACTATAATCACTGTCAAAATCTGAGAAAGTCTCAACAAGATCATTTGTAAGAGGAGAAAACACATCACACTCATGGTCAAGAATTCCCTGACTCACTTTCTGGGATCGGGATAAGGTTCTCAACATTAGACGATTCGCTTTCCGAATAGGGGTGAGATGCTCGTCTCCCCCATAATAAGAGAGTGGTTGGGAGCTTCGGGTGTGATAGCAGCTGTTTGAGATGGAATCTCAACGCCGGGATAACAATTGACCGAGGAGTTGAGAAATGATATCGCTCAAAGGAATAGTACTCTCCTCGTCGCTCTTCATCTTCGCCATCGAGCATGCACGCCTGATAAACAAAAACGGTTGTGTGTCGCCGTTTCTATTATGTAGTAAATCTTCCATAGATTCACCCATGACGCTTCTTGGGATTGCCTCCAGCCAAATCATTAGTGCATTCCTCACATCTTGAAGTTTTGGAATAAATCTTTGAAACCAAATCGTGAGGAGATGTGAGGTTGGTCGGTATCGAGGTGAATCGTTGATCGTGAGGTTGGTTTTGAAACGAATAGTCGTAATTGTTGCAAGAAAATAGGTTCCCCCTCGACAACCGGAGCTAGAGTGAGAACCACCACAATACTCACAACAGTAAAACTGATGTGTCTGGACAGGTGAATCATATGGATGTTGGTCACAACCAAAGTTCTGAGTATCGCTGGAAAACTGTTCATAGACAAACGCGTTTCCGGATTGACACTCAAACTTGATGAGACCTCCACAAACCACAAATGTGTTGATCGTATGAATATAGGAATCGGGCTGGGGTGGGTAATTGGAAAAAGTTTGAAGAGTCGTTAAATGAGTTCGATTAGGATCATAATCAAATGAATTCTTGAACCACAAAAACAAACAACTCCCGTTATGAATATCATTACCACATTATTGTACACACGTTAACCAATGAAGTGAACCAAAAAGAGGCTCACCACAACCGACACAAGGAATAAACGATTCCATGAGAATAGGAGAAGGTAGAATCAAATGGATAGAGGGTAAAGGAATAAAGAATCAAAAAGGGTAAGAGGGTAAAGAGGAATATTTTTGGCATTTTTGAAAAACATGATGATAAAAACAAAGACTGAAAATATTTTTGGCGTTTTTAACACTTTAGGAAAAGTGCTAATGAACTTTTTGGATTTTTGAAAACTTTACAAAAAAACTTTTACAAAAAGATGGAATATGTGCAAGAATGGATGAAAAAGGCTAAACACACGCTAAAGCCTCCCCGTGCTAGCCGGGCGCCAAAATTTGATCCGTCCGAAATCCAAGTTCTCTCACGCATGCGAAGAAAACTTAAAACGCTTATGCATCGAAATCAATGAAGATCGAGAATACGCTGATTCCGGTCGTCCTATGTCCCACTGAGACTCAATGGTGTGTAGAACACTTGATCAGACGGTCCAGAATGATCACTAAAGGATAAGTGATGTCCGAAGGATATGGATGGATAATTATAACTAAGGAAAAAGATAATAAACAAAAGCGACTTAAATGCAAATTAAGAAAGTTAAAAAGATAAAAGATATTAAATAAACGCTATCACTATATTTAAAGTGATGAACGTTTAAAACCTAAAAACTAAAACTTACGCTTAAATAAAATAACGTTAACGTATAAAATAAAAAGTGAAATAAAGAAGGAAAACACCTAAGGATATGAAAATACATTTTTACAATCCTAATAATATTAGAAAATTATTAGAAAAAGAAAATTATTTTTACAACTATTTAATTAATTATTATTAATTAAAAACTAATTTAAACTATTTAATAATACTCTAAAATAAAAGAAAATATGAAATAAGACTAGAAAAATAAGATTAAGACTTAGAAAAATCTAAAATATGATAAAACTAATTTTAAAACAGAAAATATATTTTTTAGACTTTATATATATTTATTACTAATTAAAAACTATTTAAAACTAATTAAAATGCTAAAAATTACTTTTTAAGCTAAGAAAATTATGGAAAAATACTTCTTATAACTTTTATATTTATCTAGACTTAAGAAAAATGAAAACTTATTTTTTAGAACTTTTTCTTAATTTTTTTTGTATTAAAAGCTAGTTAAAAATACTTAAAAACTAATTAAAATGCAGAAAAATACCAAACAAGCTAGGAAAAATCTGAAAAATTCAGGAAATGCTTAAAATAATATTAGGAATATGATAAAAATGGAAAAACAGGCCCTTATGTGGAGAAATATGAATTGATGAGTAAGTGCTTATTGAAATAAGCACTTACATAAGCAAATGGAGTCCAAAGGGTACCAAACTGATAAGGAAGCAATAAAATGCTAAAAATGACCAAAAGCAACAAGAATCAACAAGCTAAACCCTCAGATAAGCTAGTTGCAATGATTTGGGCTTATGAGATTATGGCTTAAAAACGATGGGGTCAAGTTTAGCACTTGCACAAGCTAAGAAAATAAGCTAAAGGGAAGAAGTGATGCTTGGACCTAAAGTAGACCTGGTAGGGTACACAAGAACCAAAACTCAGCTCCTAATGAGCTCACATGAGCTTATGACAAGCTTATTAAAAACTCTACAAACCTGCGGCACGTGACGATATGCAACGGGGTCCAAAATAAGCCATCAAGCACTCTATATTTTAAAAACCAAGACCTAGCATTTTTGTAATTTCTTTAGCAACTAAACCAACTCCCAAGAGATTATATTTAATCTATATAATAAACCCACGTGAAATTCCCAATTTTATTCAAAAACCATCATGAACTTTGACCTTTTGATAAAACTAAAAGTTGACTTATTGAAGTTTAATCTGATTTAAGAACCGATAATGATGTATTAAGGTGGAATGAAGTTAACAAAAGCAAAGTTATGAAATTTTAAACACAAAAACAAGGTTTGACTCTAAAACTCAACAAAGGAACTGTTGGGACGTGATTCAAGAGATTTTTGACTTGAGCTTAAAAAGGCACATGGAATTTACCAAATGAGATCGTAGGACTAAACAAGAATGACCAAACAAGATTAACCATTACAAACTCCTCTAATATCAAATAGCTAAACCAAAACCCCTTGAAAACTACTTATTTGTCATTAAAATGAAATAAACACCAAACCAACTTATATGAATGATTAAACTGAGATATTAAGACCTAAATAAAACTATATAAACAGGTTTTAGCAGTTTAAGACCAAAGAAACACAAACAACCATAAAATGCAAATTAGCTTGAAGTTTGAAAAAGAGAAACTATCACATGAACTCAAATTGTTTGCAAGACCAAAACCAACCCAAACCTACTTAATCTAACCTATTTCAACCCCATACTAAAAAGTCCAAGATCACCAAAATCCAGCCCAAACCCAAATGAGCTCATGGTTGACTTTTGTTGACTGAAATCCAAACTTGCATGAACTTGATTTGTACTCTTATACAAAGCTTAAAGAGACATTAACTAAACTTTTTTAAAGCTTAAAACAAGCTAACAACAACTGGACGAGAGATTTTGAACCGAGAATCTCAACAAGAACTCATAACTGAAATTTAACACAACTCCAAATTTAAACTAGTACTTTATTAAACATAAAACATAATACAACTTTGAAATTAAGATCGAATTTAAAGGTTTACAATGAATAAAAGTTTACACTAAGAAATGGTCTAAAAACAACACAAAGTTATTCTGCACGATCTTCCTTTTTGTAGTGACTTCTTGTATTCGGGTCCCACTTGGTCTTTCCCACCAATAATATTAGCCATTGGATTATTCACTTTCATCTTGGCCTTTAAATCTTCATTGGCCAAAAGTCTTCATAGCGTATGCGGGTTGAGTGAAGTCAAGGAGGTCATTAAATGATTTTTGTTATTGTGTTGAGGTGGGGACAAGGCGTAAAGGGTGAGCGGGGATGGAGGTTGGTATTTGCGAGAAGTTGAAAGGGTAACGCTTGGCCATAGGGTGTTTAGTTTGACCTGGTAATGGATGACCGGGTAAGGTGTTTGGACCGGCTGGATATAAAGGTTGGGCTTATGTAATAATCTAGGTCCGTAGGTTTTGTATTAATTTCAAAGGACCCAATGTGTAACTTGCCAAACTTCAAGGGTTGAATCTGCCCATTCATCAAACTTATTCCGCGGACCACAAGGACACTCTCAAAAGGTATAAGGACCAACTTGCCACTTTGTATTTTCCAGGGCCATTTGGCCAAATTTTGAAACTTAAAGGACCAATTTGTAATTTTTCAAACTATTTTTCACCAAAGGACTAAATTTGACAACTCTGATTTTAAAAGGACTGATGAAATTTTTTTGAAATTTTGACCGGGGACTATTTTTGACAATTTTTGAAAAGTCGGGGACTAAACCGCATTTTGCAAATTTGGTATTTTTTTCATCCGATTTTGGATATTTTGTATTTAAAACACATAAAACACCTGACGTGATATTTTATCATTTCAAAGATTTTGTTGTTTTGAAACGATTTCATAGTTATCAGACAAAAAAATGATAAGATTTAGACACCCATCGGGATATTAAATATGGCTCTGGGTAATTTAGGCTTAGGCTTAGGATGTAAAATGGATCCAATGAGTAGTTAAAGGATCAAAGTTGTAAAATCCCAAACTCCGTGGACTAAACATGTACTTTCTGAATTTATGATCCAAGGGCCTATCTTGCCATCTCAAGTAATCCAAGGATCACAATTGCCAATTTTTTAAACTTTAAGGGTATTTTCCATCAATTCCAAAACTTGGGGACTGAACTTGTAATTTCTCAAACTTTTATATTTTCACCAAAGGACTAATTTTGACAACTTTTGATTTTTAAAAGGACCTTTGGTGATTTTTATTTTGAAATTAAGGCTCGGGGACTATTTTTGACAATTTTAGAAACTGAGGGACTGAAAGCGCCACTTATGCAAACTTTGCTCATTTTTATCTCATTTTGAACATTTTGCATCCGAAACATATAAAATGCAATTTTGGAATATTTTCAGTATTTTGATGCATTTCTGAGCATTTTTAAACGCTTTGCAGTTCAGATTGACCCAAAAATGATGAGTATTTACACACTCAATCAACTCCAACATTAAACTATTGCTAGTCCCTAGCAATCTTTTGAGAAAAGCTTAATGGATTTGAATCTCTTTACCAAAAGCCATTACTTCTGGAGTAGCCAAATGTTTCAGCTCAAGTAAGAACCTTGGTACACCGATAACCATGTCGATTGCAAACCAAATTTCCAACGGATTTGATTTTCACTTTACCGTAAGCCGCTTGTTTCGACTACAACTCTTAGATAAATTATCAATATTATTTTGGTGAGTTGATTACCAATTATGGTTTTTCCATCCTTTACCACAAGCCATAAACTTTGGCTAGCCAACTCTTCACTAATTAAAGATATGGTGAGTCAATACCATAATTTTGGCAAATTGTAAAGTCAGCCAACGATTTGAGATATCTTTACCAAGAGCCGCTTTGCTTGGATTAGCCAATCCTTTTGTTTATTAGACAAGCGATTGATAACCAATTGAGTAAGTGTAAAACACTTACTCCAAAAAAAAAATTTTGGCCAAAAATGGGGGAATTAGGCGGTATAATTATATGATAAAATTCGTGAGAATCCCCCTCACACTTAGAAATGAATATTGCCCTCAATATTCAGCACCGCGTTATGCCGAAATCGAAACGGGGAAATACTACTGGCCATTATTTAGAAAGATTTTTTTTAGAACTTTATATATACAAACATAAACCCCACACTAGGGTGGTAGAAAGATAGAAGTCGTAAATATGGGTGAAACCCATATGGCATGCCATCGCTTTTTATTCCCAGTCGCTAGCTTGACTCGACCGCAATTCATTGGTTCATGGGGAAGTAAGTGGAATAGACAATCTCCATCGGACTTTCATTTAAGATGTTTGGACAAACATGAAGCTAACGGAAAGTTCCACACCATGAGATATACGCATTGCGCACCGCTCACAAATGGTACATGGAAATGCCGGGTCAAAGATAGTGTCCTCACCCCAGCGAGAAGAAGAGAGGAAGTCACCGTGAAGAAGAAGAAGGAAAATCATGATGACGATCATGAAAGATCTTCTTCCTCAGTCGCGTATTGCACTCGATTATATCGTTGAGCTCTTAGGTTTGGAAAGCATATCGGGAGGGAGGGTTGGAAAATTTGTCATCGAAATACAAACTCTCATGATTGAGAACTTTTCCCCATCATGATTTCATCCAAGCGATCATACTCCGGCAGTAGTCATGATATGATGAGTTCATCTCGAGAACTCCTTGAAGGTGAATGAATCATATTCTAATTGATATGAGTGGGTTCACCGGTGAACTCCTCCAATGTACATGATTCATAATCGGGGAGAGAATTATGAAAATGAAAGTGGTACCGCCAATCTTCTCTCCCATATTATCAAAACTGAAGGCTTTCATTTCCGGAATAGAATCATCGGATAAAATGTCACTATCCTTTATGGGGATAGGGGATGAAATAGGTTTTTCATTGAAAGCCTCGATTTTAGAAATGAGAAGACCGACATTCTTAATGTTGCACGGCGCTTCATCTTTTGATTCGTGTCGAACTTCATCATTCTCTTCTTCTAAGCTAACAAGCTCGTAAAATTCCATATAACCGATGTCTCCACAAGATAATCAATCGCATCAATAGAATCGAGCACATCTCAACATGATTACTTTGGAAGACAAGAGGATGAGGGATATCACACACATGATCAAGAATTTCTGTGACTTCTTGGGATTGGGACAAGGTTCTCAACACTAGACTTTATGAATTGTCCCCATTCCTTTTCAGAACAAGGTCAAGATGCTCGTCCCCATGCTCGAGAGAGTGAGTGGGAATATCGTGTGATAGCGTTTTGAGATGGAATCTCAAGCAGCCGGGATATCAACCGACCAGGGGTTGAGAAATAATATTCTTAAAAGGATAAAACCTCCTCGCCATCATCACATATGAGTAATGCCTTAAGAATTGGGAACTTAGAGCTGCATGCTCTAGGGCTAATAATTCTTCCCTAGATTTGCGAGCCTCCGCTCGCTAGTAATTCTCCTATGGTCTTTCACCACTCACTTGATTCTTAAGGTTTTGAATTATATCATCAAGTTTTTCATTGCGGTTTCAAAATCTTGGGAGATTTCGAGACAACCTCGTGTGGAGTTTGAACCTATACCGCTGGAGGTTGGAAATTGTTAAACCTGAGAGAGTCATGATTGTTACAAGGAAATGGATTCCCTATTTGACAATCGTGTTTAAATGGGGACCTCCATAGACCACAACAAGAAAGCTGTTGAGTCCGACCGTGAATCATATGGATTTTGGTCATAACCAAAGTTCGAGCATCACTGAAAGCTGCTCATAGACAAACGCAGCCGATTGACACTCAAATCCTTGGTGAGGACCTCCACAAAATTCACAAATGATATGTTGGTTATATGATGATAAGTCGGGTCAGTGGTGGGTAATTGAAAAGTTTGAGGGGTCTAAATGAGTTCGATTAGGATCATAATCAAATGAATTTCTAACCACAAAACAAACAACCCGTTATGAATATCATTACCACATTGTACACACTTACACTGCAACCGGTGAACCAAAAGAGGCTCACCACAAGACACAAGGAATAAACGATTGCATTTGAGTAATGAGAAAAATGGGTTCATTCAAAGAATCAACAAAACCAACATGGTGATCCGGATGACTTTCAAGTCTCGAAGAACATTTTGAAAAATCCGGAGGAGGGACAAGTGGTGTGCTCTGAGAGCTAGCAATTTCCACCACTTCCGTTATGGTCTCCGGTTCTTGAACGGGTTCATCGGGTTGTGGCGGATGGTCGGAAGAACTTGGAGAATCATCGAGAGAGTTATGAGATAATTCGCACCAATAACAATATTTTCTTGCACCCATCCTTCCACATCGCTTGCATAAACGATCCGGATTCTGACAATCTGAGGTGATCCTCTTCCATACGGCTTTTGCAAGGAAACAACGAGGATAATCTAATGTCGCCATGAGAATTAAACATGTAGAGGGTTAAAGAAATAGAATTAAGCGGTTTTGAGGTTAAAGAAGAGTAGAATCAAACTAAGATGCGAGGGTAAGAGAAATAGAATCATACTGATAAGAGGAATGAGAAGAGTATTTTTGTATTTTTGAATAAGAAAATATAAACATATACAGATGGATGGTATGAACAAAGAGTGAATATCCAAATTACTAATCTGCTAAACGTGAGATAATCGGCACACCGCGAATAAGGCGCTAAAATTTGATGCGTGCCAAACAGTCAAGCTAAATCACTCAAGTCCGCCACTTGTGAATGGCGACCGTGAACCGGCTTAAAACCAAAGCTGCCTAAGCACGAATGCAATGAAGATCACGGGGGTAAAGTGTTTCCCAGGTCGTTATGTCCCAAAAGCTATGCAATGGATCACCCAACGAATAGTGATCGGAAATTTGAACAAAAAAGGGATTGTGAATTATTATAACTAAGGGAAAAGCCAACAAATTACAACGGCTTAAATGCAAATTAAAGAAAATTAAAAAAGATAAAAAATATTAAATAAACGCTATCACTATATTTAAAATTGATGAACGTTTAAAACTTAAAACTTAAAACTTACGTTTAAAATAAAAATTACGTAATCGTACAAAATAAAAAGTGAAATCTAAGAAATAAAAGTCCTAAAAATATGAAAATGACATTTTTACAAACCTAATGATAAAAGAAAATTACTAGAAAAAGAAAATTATTTTTATAACTAATAAATTAATTATTATTAATTAAAAACTATTTTTAACTATTTAATATTAGCCTAAAATACAAGAAATTAGGAAATAAAGCTAGAAAAATAAAATTAAGACTTAGAAAAATCTAAAATATCAAAAGAGAATTTTCAAAACTATTTTTGTAATTTTCTGATTATTTTTCTATTTTCTAGGAATTAAAAACTATTAAAAACTAATTAAATTACTAAAAATTACAAAATAAACTATGAAAAATCTGGAAAATTACTTTTTTTACTTTTTATATTTATCTAAACTAAAGAAAAATGAAAAATTATTTTTTTGAAGCTTTTCTTAATTATTTGTATTTAAAGCTAATTAAAAATGCTTAAAAACTAGTTTAAATTAAGAAAAATAGCAAACCAACTTGGAAAATTCTGAAAATTTCAGGAAAAGTCTAAAATAAAATTAGGAATATAAGAAAAATGGAAAAACAGGTGCTTTTTTGGAGAAAAATGAAACTGATGAGCAAAGTGCTTATAAAATAAGCACTAGAAATTAGCAAATGGACACCCAAGGCCACCCAACTGAAACAGAAGCTACACTATGCTAAAAATGACCAAATGCAACTAGAATCAACAAGCCTTGACCTCTGATATGCAAGATTAACAGGTTTAGAGACTTGAGATCATAAGCACAAAACAGATTTTGGCACCAACATGGGATAAGAAAATAAGCACTAGAATAAGCAGGAAACTAAAAAGCAAGTGTTGGGACTTAAAGAGAACGGTTGACTATCTATAAGCCAAAAACCAGACCCTATTGAACTCAAATAAGCTCTTCACAAGCTCTGCAAATCTGCTCAAGCCCTGCGATAGCCAACACACAGGGCACTTAGCACCAATTTGACAAGCTCCTTTGAAGCTTCTATAAAATTCACAAAAATGCAATAAAATGGAGATAAGCAAATAGACCAGTAGGACTTTTAAAAACCACAAGTTTCATTTAGATTGACTCAGAAGTGAGTTCATGAAAAATCACTTCAGATGAGCTCAAAATGGATTTTGCAAACTTTGACTTTTTAAGCAAAACTGAAAAGTTGACCTATTTGAAGTTTGATCTTGATTTAAGGACTGAGAATTATGTAAATGTATGAAATAACACTACTGCTAGCTTTGTCTATGATATTTAAACACAAAACAAGAACTTGCTTTGCAAAAGATCCAACAGTAAACTGATTCAAGATAAAAGAGAAGGATTTTGACTTTTGACAGTATGCAGGCACAAAATAAGACAGGTATGAGCTTAAATGAGCTAAACAAACATGATGCAACAAAGTTTAACCTCTGCACAGTTGACTTTCATTGACCATGGACCCAAATTGCTTGAAACTGTTTCCAAAGCTTGTCAAAAGCTAAAGTAGGCTTAAATAAGCTTATTTGATCTCAATATAAGCATATGAGAAGCTTTGACATAAAATTTGAAACTTAAAAATTTTCACAGTGAACAATAAAATTGGAATTTATATAAAGACTTAGATTGGAACTCAAAAGCACCTTACAATGAATGTTTAACTTAAGTGAGATACAAAGAAACTGAAATTACAACATTTCTAATTAAACTAAGACATTTGTAAAAAAAACGACATAAAGAAAATGCTTAAAACTAACTACTACTCTTCCATAGCTTCTTTCTTCCTTTTTTATAGCTCCAGATGTCTTCTCTCTCATCTCTGAATAGTTCCCACTTGTGTTTGATGCCCTAGGATCACTTAAGTGAATCTTGGCCTTTGATTCAGTTTTGGCGGGAATTTGGGATTTAACCTGTGGGGTTGAAAACTAGCAACTGGGGGGGGGGGTGGAGGTAGGTCTGATGATGAGGAGGGAGGATAAGGTATGTTGAGTGTTGCAGGGATTTTGATGATGGAGATGACAGTGAAAAGGAGGGAACCCGTGAGTTGCTTTCTATTATTTTAAAATGGGTGGGGTTTTGTTTATGAAACCGGGTCAAAGGGACAGGACCGGGTATTGGATTTGGATTGGTGGGCTGGGGATATTAAATATGGGCTTGGGTAATTTAGGCTTAGGCTTAGGATGTAAAATGGATCCAATGAGTAGTTAAAGGATCAAAGTTGTAAAATCCGAAACTCCAGGGACTAAACATGTACTTTCTGAATTTATGATCCAAGGGCCTATCTTGCCATCTCAAGTAATCCAAGGATCACAATTGCCAATTTTTGAAACTTTAAGGGTATTTTCTGACAATTCGAAACTTGGGGCTGAACTTGTAATTTCTCAAACTTTTTATATTTTTCACCAAAGGACTAATTTTGACAACTTTTGATTTTTAAAAGGACCTTTGGTGATTTTTCTTTTGAAATTAAGGCTCGGGGACTATTTTTGACAATTTTAGAAACTTGAGGGACTGAAACTGCCACTTATGCAAACTTTGCTCATTTTTCATCTGATTTTGAACATTTTGCATCTGAAACATATAAAATGCAATTTTGGAATATTTTCAGTATTTTGATGCATTTCTGAGCATTTTTAAACGTTTTGCAGTTCAGATTGACCCAAAAATGATGAGTATTTACACACTCATCATATGTGTTTTAAATGCAAAAATATCAAAATCTGGTGAAAAACGTATCAAGTTTGCATAATTGGCAGTTTTAGTCCCCCAAGTTTTAAAAGTTGTCAAAAACAGTCCCT
This sequence comes from Chrysanthemum makinoi, assembly GCA_910596185.1. Classification (NCBI taxonomy): domain Eukaryota; kingdom Viridiplantae; phylum Streptophyta; class Magnoliopsida; order Asterales; family Asteraceae; genus Chrysanthemum; species Chrysanthemum makinoi. The sequence goes on from OU343220.1 coordinate 59,108,261, forward strand.
GGTAAATCTAAATAAAAGAAAAATATCATTTCAAGTCCCTAGGGATTCCTAAGTTGTCAAAATTGGTCCTTGAGATTTAAATTTACAAAATTACAACTTAGGTCCTTAAACTTTTAAAAATGTCAAGTTTGGTCCTTTGAAAATTTGAAAATGTCAAAAATAGTCCCTGCACTATTGAAACTTGTCAAAAGTAACCCTTGTGTAAACTTTGGGAAATTGGCAGGATTGGTCCTTCAAAAAAATCAGAATTTCAATATTAGTCCTTGTCATAATAACCAAACCTTGTAAAATAGATTTTGGACCCCTGCCATATACATGTTTTGGACCCCCTGTCATTACCTGTTTTTGAACCCCAAGTCAAACTCCCCTTCCCGCCACCTCCTGCTTATCCTCTTCCCCACTAGTGCCGCAACACACAGGCACTTCCCATCACCTTTTCTCCACAAACCACTCCCCTCATCATCACAAACCCTCCACAATAAATGCCACCCCCCGCCTACTAGCTATTTCAGAGGCTACAGTCAAATATAGGCCTTCCCGCCAAAATGATAAAACGGCCAACACACTCAAAACTCACCCATTGGTCAAGAAAAGAGGTGGGATACTCTCAGAAGGACACGTGGATGCTTATTGGAGTATAAAAGAGGAGGAAGAAACGAGAGAGAAACGAGTCTTTAGTTTTTTAATTTTATGAATGTCGTAATTTCTTTTTAAGTCTTTAATTAAGCTTTAAGTTGTAATCTTTTGTTTCATGATATCAAATTAAGTTATTGAAGTGTATTAAAACTGTTTTCAAGTGGAAATTCAAGTGATATTAACATTTCATGATAAATGGTTCACTGTTGCAAAAATTCAAGGTCTAACTCTTATGTTCAGAGCTTCAATAAGCTTTATTTAAAGTCAAACAAGCTTATTCAAGCTTAATATAGTTTTCTGTAAGCCTGGAGTTCAGTTTCAAGCATAATGGATTGATGGTCAACAATAGTCAACTGTGAAGAAGAAATTGGTTCAAGCAGGTTGGAAATGGAATGGGTTGTTGCAGAGCAGTGTTTGGGTTGGATTTGATATAGAATAGTGGATTTGGGTTCTGTTTAAGCTGCACTAACAGGCTTGACATTTGTGAGCTTATTATCTCCTTTTCCTTTTGTATGCAGTTTTCATATTGTACCTCTATTTTTGTCATTAAATAGCTTAGACAAGTTTAATCAGTAGTAATTAGGATATTAGAGTTAGTTTAATTAATGGAATGAGTTAAATCAGTGGTTAGTATAGTTTAAATTTACAAAACAGTTAATGTAGGTGTGTTTGGATTTGATACTTAAACTGTCATAGAGGTTTGTTCAAGAGTTGAGACTGGTTGGTTTAAGCTTGTTTAGTTCCATTTGACTCACAACTGTCTTCAAACTGCACCTGCAAGCTCAAAAGTCAAAAATCATTCTCAACTGTCTTAACAGCTTTACTGTTGAGATTTTGTCAAAACAAAACCTTGTTTTGTGTTTAAAAAACTTAGAAATAACTTGTAGTAGTCTCATTTTACCTTATTACATCAATCTAAGTCCTTTAAATCAGTTGCAAAGTTCACAAAAGTCACTATCTTCATAACTGATAAAAAGTCAAAACATGAAAAAGTCTGTTTGAGCCCAAATGAAGTGATTTTTCTTGGACTCACTCTTGGGTCATATCAAGTGAAACTTAGGGTTTTTAAAGTTCAACAGGTCTGTTTTCTTATTGTTATTTTAGTAGATTTTTAGTAATTTTTATAAGCTCTATATAAGCTTGTCAAACAGGGCTCAGTTGCCCTGTTCACCAAAACTCAGTATACACTGAGTTTTCTCAGTATATTGCAGAGCTTGGCAAAAGCTCATAAGAGCTTGTCCAAGGCTAATTTTTGGTTTACTTGCACTTGGCCAGGTCTAGTGTAGGTTCCAATTCCTTGTTTTTTATTTCCAGCTTATTTAGTAGCTTATCATTAGGCTCAAAGTAGACCACTGAAACCTGTTTTTGCACTTAAACTCAATTCACCAAATCTGTGTAATCTGCTAAATAGAGGTTAAGAATAGTTGAAACTTGTTTCATTTGGGTAATTTTAGCTTATTGTTGCCTCTGTTTCAGTTTGGTACTTAGTTGTGTTCAATTGCTTGTTTTAAGTGCTTATTTATAAGCACTTGGCTTTGCAGTCCCATATTCTTATACACAACCCCTGTTTGTTATATTTTTCCTAGATTCTATATATTAAATTAGACTTTTCCTGAATTTTTTAGATTTTTCCTAGTCAGTTTGCTATTTTTCTTGATTTTAATTAGTTTTTAAGCATTTTTAATTAGCTTTTATTGCAATTAATTCAGAAAAAGTTCAAAAAAATAATTTTTCATTTTCTTAGGTTTAGATAAATATAAAAAGTAAAAAAAGTAATTTTCCAGATTTTTCATAGTTTATTTTGTAATTTTTAGCATTTTAATTAGTTTTAAATAGTTTAAAATTCATAAAAAATAGAAAAATAATCAGAAAAATATAAAAATAGTTTTGAAAATTCTCTTTTGTTATTTTAGATTTTTCCAAGTCATAATTTTATTTTTCTAGCTTTATTTCCTATTTTCTTGTAATTTAGGTTATTATTAAATAGTTAAAAATAGTTCTTAATTAATAATAATTAGATAAATAGTTATAAAAATTAATTTTATTTTTCTTAAAATTTTATTTTTTCATTAGGTTTGTAAAAATATCAATTTCATATTTTTAGGATTAATATTGGTTCAGTTTTACATTTTCTTTTGTACGTCGCGTAGTTTTTAATTTAAGTTTTAAAACAGAAAAATCAAAAACATCAGTATAAAATCAGTGATAGCGTTTATTTAAGATAGTTTATCTTTTTAATTTCCTTTAATTTGCATTTCAGTCCCTGTAATTTATAAAATAACTCAAAACCCTTACTGATCACTATCCTTAGTGGTTATTCGACATCTGATTGTGTTAAACACCAGTCATCCTCCGTGGGACTTAACGACCCGGGAATCCACTGTATTCTCCTGATCTAAATTGCATTTGGTGTGTGAGCTGTTTTAAGTTTCTTACGGTTGGTCATTCACAAGTGATCAGCTCGCGTGAGAAAACTTGACGGTTTTGCACCAATCAAATTTTGGCGCCGCTGCCGGGGAGGCTGTAAGCGTGTTCTAAGCATTTTTCAGACCCGTACTTGCACATATACCACAGTTTGTAAAAAGTTTTTTGTAAAGTTATAACAAAATCAAAAAGTTCATTAACACTTTTCCTAAAGTGTTAACAACACCAAAAACAATATAAAACAACAAAACAATCGTAACGTTTTCTATCTTGTATTTTCTTTGAGGTGATTCTTAAAGAAATACGATTTGGTTAAACGAGACGATACCAAAAATATTGTCCAAAAGTTTTTAAACCATCAGCACATATCCATACCTACGTCTTTTCAGTGGTACTTAATATATACATAAAAATCAACCACCGCAAATCAAGGCAGTACACCTACTAACTGGGGGTGTGACCATAATAAGTTCCCGAACATCAGATTTAAAACTTGCCTTTGTGTCCTTGTGATTTGGTGTACCTTTTTCAAAGAAGCCATTTCATTTGTGATTATTGGTTAAGTTCACTTGTCGTTTTGCCTCACATTTGTTTTGAAAATTGATTTTTAAACTTAGTGCATGCGCACTCGTTCTTCCAGCTCTACAAGTCCACTTTCAGAACTTGGAAAGATTCCTCGTAGACGTAGAGGACGTTCTGCTCCTTCAGCCGTGACTGAGGAACGTCTACCACCACCACCCCCTGCCGTGATGGCAGAAGATAAGCCTATGAATGAGCTTCTCCAAGCACCCATCGAGGGTTACGGAGATGCCATTGTTGTCCCAGCCATCGTGGCTGAGACCTTTGAGCTCAAAACCGGGTTGCTTAATCTTGTAACCCAAAGCCAATTCTATGGTTTTGAGCGGGATGATCCTCATGCACACATTCGATGGTTTAACAAGATTGCATCTACCATCAAGTACAAGAATGTCCCACATGAAGCCATTAAGCTTCTTCTGTTCCCATTTTCTCTAGAGGGACAAGCCCGAAATTGGCTTGAGAAACAACCCCCTCGTTCCATTGAGACATGGGAAGATCTAGTCACAAAGTTTGTTAACGAATTCTATCCTCCATCCCGAACTACAAGTCTTAAGAATGAGATAATGAAATTCTCTCAGAGATTTGATGAATCATTCGGGGAGGCGTGGGATCGTTACAAAGAATTGCTCCGCAAGTGTCCGCATCATGGTTTTACCGAGTTAATGCAAATGGATACTTTCTACAATGGTCTGCACCAAGGTGACCAAGACTCTTTAAATGCCTCCGCGGGAGGTAATTTCCTGAGCAAGACCACAAAAGAAGCCTTGCAAATAATTGAAAACAAGTCCCAGGTCCGCCCTTTCCGAGCAAAGACATATCAATCTCAGTCTAAGGCTGGACCTTCTACTTCATCTCCAGTGGGTACATCTAGCACCGATGCTAAGATTGACAAACTCACGGATATTGTTCAGGCTTTGGTTCTTGCTAACCAAAAGAAAGTCACTTTCACACAGACACCATCATATGGTGAAGTGAAGAAAGTTGAAGTTTGTGTTACTTGTGGTGGTCCTCATGCATACTACAACTGTACTGCCACCGATGGTAGTCCGTTTGAAGCTAATGCTATAGCCGGTACTTCAAATCAAGGAGGTAATCAATACCGTCCTCAGAATGAACCAAACTACCGAGCTAATACTTATCAGGCACCACCCGGTTTTAACCAGAATCCTAACCGGAATCAGAACCAACTTAGAATGAACCAAGGTTATCAAAACCAAGGTAATTTCTATTCCGGACCCAATCAAGGTTTCCAACATCAAGGAAACCTTAATCAAAACACTTTCAATCGAGGAAATCAATTTCAGGGAAATGTGAATCCTAATCAAGGGAATTTTCAACAACAAGGTCATAATCAAAATATACGACCTCAAAATTTCCCTCCACCTCCTCCTGTATCAACATCTGATGAGCTTTTAAAGCAATTCATGAAGACTCAAGAGGAGACAAACAGGTTGTTGGTCAGTCAGATCGCTGAATTAAAGAAATCTTTAAATGATCGACCCTCGGGCTCAGGTACTTTACCTAGCAACACGATCGCTAATCCGAGGGGCGATGCAAAGGCGATCACAACCAGAAGTGGTACTTCGTATGATGGACCCGCTATTCCTACTACCTCTTCTTCTTCTCTCCCGAAGGTAGTGGAAAGTGAACCTGAGGCAACAAAGGACAAGGAACTTCCTACTAATAACGGAGGTACCAGCACTGTCCATCCTCAGGTTGTCCCGAAACCCAATACCAAACCTGGAGTTGTTTTTGAACCTCCAGTTGGTAACCCTAAATCCAAAACTTCTATTCCTTACCCATCACGTTTACATGAGCAAAAGCTCCGCGAGAAAGCCAGTCATCAAATGGAAAAATTCTTTCAAATTTTCCAAGAACTACATTTTGACATAAGCTTTGCGGATGCTATCATGTTGATGCCCAAGTTTGCATCAACTCTCAAACACATGTTAAGCAACAAGGAAAAGCTGTTTGAAATGGCTAAAACTCCTCTGAACGAGAACTGCTCTGCTGTTATCTTGAAGAAGCTTCCAGAAAAGCTTGGAGATCCTGGAAAATTTCTCTTACCTTGTGTATTTCCAGGAATGGTTGAATGCTTTGCCTTAGCCGATCTTGGTGCAAGCATAAACCTGATGCCTCATTCAGTATGGAAGAAACTTTCTCTTCCGGACCTTACTCCTACATGCATGACTCTCGAGCTTGCAGATTGTACAATATCCCGTCCTCTTGGAATTGCCGAGGACGTATTTGTGAAAGTAGGAAAGTTCCATTTTCCAGCTGACTTTGTAGTTGTTGATTTCGATGCTGATCCACGGGTTCCTCTCATTGTTGGAAGAGGATTCCTGAGAACGGGCCGTGCTCTCATTGATGTATTTGAGCAAGAAATCACATTACGTGTTGGTAATGAAGCTGTCACCTTTAACCTTGATCAAACTTCGAGGTACTCCGCAAACTATGATTCTGAGTCGGTTAACCGAATAGATATCATTGATGTTGCTTCTGAAGAGTACTCTCAAGAAGTTCTTGGTTATTCTCATAAATCTGTGAGTGGGGATCCCACCACATCTTCTCAACCTATCATAGCCAATTCTACTCCTTCTCTCACTCCGTTTGAGGGAAGCAACTTCATCTTGGAAGAGATTGAAGCATACTTGGCTAGTGATTCTGTTCCATGGGAAATTGATCACGCTCCAATTGACATTGAGGGGGACATACTTCTCATTGAGAAGTTGCTTAATGATGATCCATCATCAGCCCCTCACACTAGTGATTCAATTCCTGATGAGATTAATCAAAATGAGATTAATCTGGAGGGAGATATTCTTCTTGAGAAGTTGTTAAATCATGACATTTCTCCTCCACTCCCTCCTGTCAAACTTCATAACAAGGAAGTCAAGTCAGTTGAGAAAACTGAAGAATTTCCTGAAGTCGAACTTAAGGACTTACCGCCTCATCTCGAGTATGCATTTCTTGAGGGTGATGATAAATTACCCGTCATTATTGCTCGAGATTTGAGTAAAGATGAAAAGTCTGCTCTCATAAAAATCTTGAAGTCACACAAGCAAGCAATTGCTTGGAAACTCTCCGACATTAAGGGTATCAACCCTGAGTTTTGTACTCACAAAATCTTGATGGAGGATGACTTCAAACCAGCAGTTCAACATCAGAGAAGAGTAAATCCAAAAATCCATGATGTTATCAAACAGGAGGTTATCAAACTTCTTGATGCAGGATTGATTTACCCGATCTCAGATAGTCCTTGGGTTAGCCCAATTCATTGTGTTCCTAAAAAGGGTGGCATAACTGTTGTCACGAATGAAGAAAACGAGTTAATTCCAACTCGATTGGTTACGGGATGGCGTGTGTGTATTGACTATCGTAAGTTGAATGACGCCACCCGTAAAGACCATTTTCCTCTACCCTTCATGGACCAGATGCTTGAGAGATTAGCAGGGAATGAGTACTATTGTTTCCTTGATGGTTTCTCGGGTTACTTTCAGATCCCCATTGATCCACAGGATCAAGAGAAGACCACATTCACCTGCCCATACGGAACTTTTGCCTACAAACGTATGCCTTTTGGCTTATGTAACGCTCCTGGCACGTTCCAACGATGTATGATGGCCATATTCCACGACATGATCGGGGAAACAATGGAGGTGTTTATGGATGACTTCTCAGTCATTGGGGACTCATTTCAGACTTGTCTCTCCCATTTAGACAAAATGTTAAAACGGTGTGAAGACACCAATCTTTGTCTAAATTGGGAGAAGAGCCACTTTATGGTCAAACAAGGCATAGTCCTTGGCCATAAAATTTCAAAAAACGGGATTGAGGTAGATAGAGCAAAAGTTGATGTTATTGCTAAACTACCTCATCCTACTACCGTCAAAGGTATTAGGAGTTTTCTAGGTCATGCCGGGTTTTATCGTAGATTCATACAGGATTTTTCTAAAATCGCTCGGCCTATGACCCATCTTCTAGAAAAAGAAGCTCCTTTTATCTTCTCTCCTGAGTGCATCGAAGCTTTTGAAACACTAAAGGAAAAGCTTACGGAAGCACCCATTCTAGTTGCCCCCGACTGGGATTTACCCTTTGAGCTCATGTGCGATGCAAGTGATTTTGCTATCGGTGCAGTCTTGGGGCAACGTAAAACAAAGCATTTTCAGCCTATCCACTACGCAAGTAAGACTATGACTGAAGCTCAAACCCATTACACCACTACAGAAAAAGAATTATTAGCTGTGGTGTATGCGTTTGAAAAGTTTCGGCCATACCTTATCTTGACCAAATGCGTGGTGTATACGGATCACTCGGCTCTCAAATATCTCTTTGCAAAACAAGATGCAAAGCCGAGATTGCTCCGTTGGGTTCTCCTCCTGCAAGAATTTGATATCATTATACGTGATAAAAAAGGAGCTGAGAACCTGGCTGCTGATCATCTGTCCCGATTAGAGAACCCTCACCAAGATGTTTTCGAGAAAAAGGAAATAAATGAAACATTTCCTCTCGAGACACTCAATGCGGTTTCTTTTCGTGGAAACTCTTCTACCCCATGGTTTGCTGACTTTGCAAATTACCATGCGGGTAACTTCATAGTGAAAGGGATGTCGACCCAACAGAAGAACAAATTCTTCAAGGATGTTAAACATTACTTCTGGGACGACCCCTACTTATTCAAAATCTGTGCGGATCAAGTCATCCGACGGTGTGTTTATGGACAAGAAGCTCTTGACATTCTCAAAGCTTGCCATGCTGGACCCACCGGGGGCCATCATAGTCCCAACTACACCGCCAAAAAGGTGTTTGATTCCGGATTCTATTGGCCCACAATTTATAAGGATGCCCACGAATTTGTCAAAGCCTGTGACGCTTGTCAACGTCACGGGAATATCTCACAAAGAAATGAAATGCCGCAAAACGCCATTCAAGTGTGTGAGATCTTTGACATCTGGGGCATTGACTTTATGGGGCCATTTCCTTCTTCTCGCGGTAACAAATACATACTCGTGGCCGTTGACTATTTGTCAAAATGGGTTGAAGCTAAGGCTTTGCCTACCAACGATGCCCGAGTTGTTGTGAAATTCTTGAAATCTCTTTTTGCTAGGTTTGGAACTCCACGAGCCATAATCAGTGATCGTGGTACGCATTTCTGCAATGACCAATTTGAAAGAGTCATGCAGAAGTATGGTGTAACTCACCGTCTCTCTACTGCGTATCACCCCCAAACAAGTGGGCAAGTGGAAGTTTCCAACCGGGGGATTAAAAGAATTCTGGAGAGGACGGTTGGCGAAAACCGTGCCTCTTGGTCGGATAAGCTAGATGACGCACTCTGGGCCTTCCGTACAGCTTACAAAACACCCATCGGGTGTACTCCATACAAACTTGTGTACGGGAAGGCGTGTCATCTACCGGTTGAGCTTGAGCACAAGGCTTACTGGGCCTTGAAGCATGCCAACTTCGATATTCAGACAGCTGGTGATCACCGGAAAGTTCAAATGAATGAATTAAATGAACTCCGTGATCAAGCATACGAGAACTCTTTGATCTATAAAGAAAAGACAAAGAAGATTCATGACTCCAAAATCAAGAACCGCGTTTTCAACGTCGGTGATCGAGTCCTTCTTTTCAACTCAAGATTGAAGATTTTCTCGGGAAAACTAAAATCCCGCTGGTCTGGACCATTCACCATCACTAAAGTATTCCCATATGGAACCATTGAGTTATCTCAACCCGATGGTCCAAACTTTAAAGTGAATGGTCATCGATTGAAGCACTATTTTGGAGAGGACATTCCTCCTGTGATTGTCCCGGATCTACAAACTTTCCCCATGAACTAATGAATGCGGGGATCGAGTCAAGCTAGCGACTCGGGAATCAAAAACAGTAGCATGCTACATGGGTTTTCACCCGTGTGTACCACCCTAGTGTGGGGGAGTTGCCCCCCGCTGTTGTATATAAGAGTTTCATGAAAAAAAAAAAAAAATTCTTGCTAAATAATGGCCGTAGTATTTCCTTTTTACGTTCTATGTTTCGGCATAACAGCCGGTACTTTGAATATTGAGGGCAATATTCATTTCTAAGTGTGGGGGGGAATTATCACGAATTTTATCATGTAATTATACCGCCTAATTCCCCCATTTTTGGCCAAAAAAAAAATTTTTTTTTTTTTTTGGAGTAAGTGTTTTGCACTTACTCATCTTATGGTTATCAGTCCGCCATGTCTAATAAACAGAAGGATTGGCTAATCCAGGAGCAAACGGCTCTTGGTAAAGATATCTCAAATCCGTTGACGGCTTGCAATTTGCCCAAAATTGTATGGTATTCAGCTCACCATATCTTTAATTAGTGAAGAGTTGGCTAGCCCGCAAGTTTATGGCTTGTGGTAAAGGCAGTAGAAAAACCATAATTGGTAATCAGCTCACCAAAGATATTTTATCTAAGAGTTGGCTAGTCCAGAAGCAAACGGCTTCTGGTAAAGACAAATCAAATCCGTTGGAAGCTGGTGATTTGCTCAAAATTATTTGGTTATCGGTGTACCAAGGTTCTTACTTGAACTGAAACATTTGGCTACTCCAGAAGTAATGGCTTTTGGTAAAGAGATGAAATCCATTAATTTTTCTCAAAACATTGCTAGGGACTAGCAATATCTTAGTGTGGGGGATTGATGAGTGTCTAAATACTCATCATTTTTGTACAAATTAAACTGCAAAAACATCTGAAAACACTCAGAAATGCATCAAAATGATAAAAATATCACAAATAAGTGTTTTATGTGTTTTAAATGCAAAAATATCAGAATCTGGTGAAAAACGTATCAAGTTTGCATAATTGGCAGTTTTAGTCCCCCAAGTTTTAAAAGTTGTCAAAAACAGTCCCTGGTAAATCTAAATAAAAGAAAAATATCATTTCAAGTCCCTAGGGATTCCTAAGTTGTCAAAATTGGTCCTTGAGATTTAAATTTACAAAATTACAACTTAGGTCCTTAAACTTTTAAAAATGTCAAGTTTGGTCCTTTGAAAATTTGAAAATGTCAAAAATAGTCCCTGCACTATTGAAACTTGTCAAAAGTAACCCTTTTGTAAACTTTGAGAAAATGGCAGGTTTGGTCCTTCAAAAAAATCAGAATTTCAATATTAGTTCTTGTCATAATAACCAAACCTTGTAAAAATAGATTTTGGACCCCTGCCATATACATGTTTTGGACCCCCTGTCATTACCTGTTTTTGAACCCCAAGTCAAACTCCCCTTCCCGCCACCTCCTGCTTATCCTCTTCCCCACTAGTGCCTGCAACACACAGGCCACTTCCCATCACCTTTTCTCCACAAACCACTCCCCTCATCATCACAAACCCTCCACAATAAATGCCACCCCCCCTACTAGCTATTTCAGAGGCTACAGTCAAATATAGGCCTTCCCGCCAAAATGATAAAAACGGCCAACACACTCAAAACTCACCCATTGGTCAAGAAAAGAGGTGGGATACTCTCAGAAGGACACGTGGATGTTTATTGGAGTATAAAAGAGGAGGAAGAAACAAGAGAGAAAAAAGTCTTTAGTTTTTTAATTTTATGAATGTCGTAATTTCTTTTTAAGTCTTTAATTAAGCTTTAAGTTGTAATCTTTTGTTTCATGATATCAAATTAAGTTATTGAAGTGTATTAAAACTGTTTTCAAGTGGAAATTCAAGTGATATTAACATTTCATGATAAATGGTTCACTGTTGCAAAAATTCAAGGTCTAACTCTTATGTTCAGAGCTTCAATAAGCTTTATTTAAAGTCAAACAAGCTTATTCAAGCTTAATATAGTTTTCTGTAAGCCTGGAGTTCAGTTTCAAGCATAATGGATTGATGGTCAACAATAGTCAACTGTGAAGAAGAAATTGGTTCAAGCAGGTTGGAAATGGAATGGGTTGTTGCAGAGCAGTGTTTGGGTTGGATTTGATATAGAATAGTGGATTTGGGTTCTGTTTAAGCTGCACTAACAGGCTTGACATTTGTGAGCTTATTATCTCCTTTTCCTTTTGTATGCAGTTTTCATATTGTACCTCTATTTTTGTCATTAAATAGCTTAGACAAGTTTAATCAGTAGTAATTAGGATATTAGAGTTAGTTTAATTAATGGAATGAGTTAAATCAATGGTTAGTATAGTTTAAATTTACAAAACAGTTAATGTAGGTGTGTTTGGATTTGATACTTAAACTGTCATAGAGGTTTGTTCAAGAGTTGAGACTGGTTGGTTTAAGCTTGTTTAGTTCCATTTGACTCACAACTGTCTTCAAACTGCACCTGCAAGCTCAAAAGTCAAAAATCATTCTCAACTGTCTTAACAGCTTTACTGTTGAGATTTTGTCAAAACAAAACCTTGTTTTGTGTTTAAAAAACTTAGAAATAACTTGTAGTAGTCTCATTTCACCTTATTACATCAATCTAAGTCCTTTAAATCAGTTGCAAAGTTCACAAAAGTCAATATCTTCATAACTGATAAAAAGTCAAAACATGAAAAAGTCTGTTTGAGCCCAAATGAAGTGATTTTTCTTGGACTCACTCTTGGGTCATATAAAGTGAAACTTAGGGTTTTTAAAGTTCAACAGGTCTGTTTTCTTATTGTTATTTTAGTAGATTTTTAGTAATTTTTATAAGCTCTATATAAGCTTGTCAAACAGGGCTCAGTTGCCCTGTTCACCAAAACTCAGTATACACTAAGTTTTCTCAGTATATTGCAGAGCTTGGCAAAAGCTCATAAGAGCTTGTCCAAGGCTAATTTTTGGTTTACTTGCACTTGGCTAGGTCTAGTATAGGTTCCAATTCCTTGTTTTTTATTTCCAGCTTATTTAGTAGCTTATCATTAGGCTCAAAGTAGACCACTGAAACTTGTTTTTGCACTTAAACTCAATTCACCAAATCTGTGTAATCTGCTAAATAGAGGTTAAGAATAGTTGAAACTTGTTTCATTTGGGTAATTTTAGCTTATTGTTGCCTCTGTTTCAGTTTGGTACTTAGTTATGTTCAATTGCTTGTTTTAAGTGCTTATTTATAAGCACTTGGCTTTGCAGTCCCATATTCTTATACACAACCCCTGTTTGTTATATTTTTCCTAGATTCTATATATTAAATTAGACTTTTCCTGAATTTTTCAGATTTTTCCTAGTCAGTTTGCTATTTTTCTTGATTTTAATTAGTTTTTAAGCATTTTTAATTAGCTTTTATTGCAATTAATTCAGAAAAAGTTCAAAAAAATAATTTTTCATTTTTATTAGGTTTAGATAAATATAAAAAGTAAAAAAAGTAATTTTCCAGATTTTTCATAGTTTATTTTGTAATTTTTAGCATTTTAATTAGTTTTAAATAGTTTAAAATTCATAAAAAATAGAAAAATAATCAGAAAAATATAAAAATAGTTTTGAAAATTCTCTTTTGTTATTTTAGATTTTTCCAAGTCATAATTTTATTTTTCTAGCTTTATTTCCTATTTTCTTGTAATTTAGGTTATTATTAAATACTTAAAAATAGTTCTTAATTAATAATAATTATATAAATAGTTATAAAAATTAATTTTCTTTTTCTTAAAATTTTATTTTATCATTAGGTTTGTAAAAATATCAATTTCATATTTTTAGGATTAATATTGGTTCAGTTTTACATTTTCTTTTGTACGTCGCGTAGTTTTTAATTTAAGTTTTAAAACAGAAAAATCGAAAACATCAGTATAAAATCAGTGATAGCGTTTATTTAAGATAGTTTATCTTTTTAATTTCCTTTAATTTGCATTTCAGTCCCTGTAATTTATAAAATAACTCAAAACCCTTACTGATCACTATCCTTAGTGGTTATTCGACATCTGATTGTGTTAAACACCAGTCATCCTCCGTGGGACTTAACGACCCGGGAATCCACTGTATTCTCCTGATCTAAATTGCATTTGGTGTGTGAGCTGTTTTAAGTTTCTTACGGTTGGTCATTCACAAGTGATCAGCTCGCGTGAGAAAACTTGACGGTTTTGCACCAATCACCTCCTCCTTTAGATTCTCAGAATTCTCAAACGTTTCATCTTCAAAACTTAGTAATTGCATTACAAAAGGAAAACGAAAGTTTTCTAGAAGAAAATGAAAAGGTTAAACGTCATTTCAATGAGTTATTTGAATCAATAAAGGTCACTCGTAACAAAAATAACAAACAAATAGCTTCATTGCAAAAGGAAATTGAGAATCTGAAGAGCCAGGTAAAAGGGAAAATGCCAATAACCAATGGGGAGAATGGTGTATCAAAGGTTCACTTTTGTAATAAATATGCTTTGTCTGTGAAATATGTTCCCCCTCATCTTAGGAATAACAAACTTGCAATTCAAACATATTTCTCATACCTTAAGGATTGTCTAGAATGTCTCCGTGAGATTGTTGAAGAGGATAAGTTAGAGAAACCACTTGATAATGCAATTGGGCATGCATGCTTATATGCCGAACGATCTCAAGAACTTCTAGAATGCTTAATCACAATATGCCCTAAGTCCTTAGGTGAGAGAATTAATCCTTTGATTCCTTGTTCTATGTCTAGTGCCAAGCATGAAATCCATTCAATGCCCAATGTTATGAATGTGAAACTTAGTGTGCCTTCAAGTAGTTCAGACTCCAGATCTGTTAGTGCTAAGAAAGCGAACTCTAGTGTGCCTTCTAGGAGTACAAATCCCAGCACTTCTTGTGTTAAGAAAGTGAACCTTAGTGTGCCTGCATGTAGTTCAGATCCCAGAACATCTAAACAGGAGATGCAAAGAGTAGCAAAACCAACTAATGTTCCCATTCCCTCTACAGGAGTAATCAGTGACATTAAAGCAAGCAGGTCAAAGTCTCAAGACAATACAAGGAATGATAGGACCTCGCAAGCTAAGAATGTACATTATAAGAGAGTAGAAGACCAACCTAGGAACTTTAAGTTTGAGCCTAATAAAACGAATCATGTTGATTCTAGTATTTGCCATAGGCGTAATGTAATTAATTCGAATTCTGATACTATTTGCAAACCTTGTAATGATGTCTGCTTGAATTCTGTTACTAATCATGAATGTGGTGTGAATGTTTTGTCTAAAGTTGTCAAATCTCTAGTTAACATTGTTAAAGCGAAATATCATGCTAAGAAGGCAAAAAGGCAAAGGCTAAAGAAAGTTAGAAAATAGTGGAAGCCCACAGGAAGAACATTTAGTAAGATAGGTTATCAATGGATACCTGTTGGCCATAAGGTTAATCAGACAATGCCCACTAGAAAATGGATGCCTACTGGTAGAACTATTCCCTAAAGAAGTGAACATACTTTAAATAGGGCAAATACGGACACTAGTACTGCATCTATTCATAATAACTCCATTGATTCAATTTCTAATATGAATGTTTCTATTTCTGATGTAGGTGTTCCAATCACTGTTACTAACCAAATAGAACCCATTCTTGCATGGGGATCCCAATTATCCAGTTATCCATTCTTGTCTGTGTTCAACTGTAGATCGTTCAAATTGTTCTGTGGTACCTGGACTCAGGCTTTTCCAAGCATATGACTGGAGACCGGTCGCGGCTCATGAACTTCGTGAGTAAATTCATCGGGACAGTTAGATTCGGGAACGACCATTTTGGAGCTATTATGGGTTATGGAGATTATGTGGTTGGTAAAAGTGTGATTTCCAGGGTATATTATGTGGAAGGTCTTGGTCACAATCTGTTCTCTGTTGGTCAATTCTGTGATTCCGATCTAGAAGTGGCTTTTAGAAAACATACTTGCTTTGTTAGAGAACTTGATGGTGTAGAATTATTAAGAGGTACTCGAGGTTCTAACCTATACACCGTCTCTATCGATGACATGATGAAGTCCTCTCCAATCAGCTTGCTATCAAAGGCTTCTAAAACAAAGTCTTGGTTATGGCATCGTCGTCTCAATCACTTGAACTTCGGCACCATAAACAACCTTTCCAGAAAGGATCTTGTCAGAGGCTTTCTAGATTAAAATATGAAAAAGATCATCTTTGTTCAGCTTGCCAATTAGGTAAAAGCACGAAATATGCCACAAACCAAAACCCACAAATTCTGTAATGGAAGTTCTTCATACCCTTCATATGGATCTGTGCGGACCAATGAGAGTGCAAACGATAAATGGGAAGAAATACATTCTAGTAGTTGTTGATGACTACTCTCGATTTACTTGGGTAAAGTTTTTGAGGACAAAAGATGAAACTCCAGATGTCATCATCAAACTAATCAAACAGCTTCAGGTTCGACTCAACAATACAGTCAGAATTGTTCGAACAGACAATGGCACAGATTTTGTCAACAAAGACTTAATTCAGTTTTATGAAAGTGTTGGAATCAGTCATCAAAGAAGTCTTCCACGAACTCCTCAACAGAACGGTGTAGTTGAAAGAGGAAATTGAACTCTTGTAGAAGCCGCAAGAACAATGCTTATTTATTCGAAGGTTCCAATGTTTCTATGGGCTGAAGCCATTGCCACTGCATGCTACACCCAAAATCGTTCCCTTATACACACCTCTCATGGAAAAACTCCATATGAACTTGTTCATAAACGAAAACCTGATCTCTCCTACCTTCATGTGTTTGGAGCTTTGTGCTATCCAACAAATGACAGTCAAGATTTAGGTAAATTAAGAGCAAAGGCAGATATTGGAGTTTTTGTTGGTTATGCACCAAACAAGAAGGGTTACCGAATCTACAACAAGAGAACCCGTAATATCATAGAAACAATTCACGTTACGTTCGATGAGCTGACCGGTCAAATGGCTCCTGCACAACCCAGTTCTGGACCCGCACTTCAAAACAGTCCCATTGGTTCATCCCTTGTACCAAACCTCTCTCCAGCAACTCCATATGTTCCTCCATCTGAAGATGATTTAAAGATATTGTTTGATCCTATGTTTGATGAACACTATGAGCCAAGTGCTAATGATGTGTCATCTCCTTCAACAAAGGCTGCTCATATCCCTGTGAATGAAGTCAATCCTTCAGTCTCAATATCATTAAGTCAAGAAGCGCCTGCTGCTGATAACTCAGTCTCATCAACAAATCATCAATCTTCGAATGTACATCATGAAACTGTTTCTGGCATCAATGATGAAGTTAATCCCTTTGCTACTCCTAAAGATGCTCCATTTGAAAACATATTTGCTCCTGAATCATCATCAGAACCATCTTCTTCAGGAGACATCGACTCTGCTACTTCAGCCCCTCAACAACTGCCACATGATTACCTCAAAAAATGGACTCACGAGCATCCATTAGACAATATCATTGGAAATCCCTCTCGTCCAATATCCACACGGAAACAACTTACAACCGATGCCTTATAGTGCTTCTTCAATTCCGTACTCTCTAAGATCGAACCAAAAGATGTTAAAACCGCCATGAATGAAGACAGCTGGTTCAATGCCATGCAAGAAGAAATTCATGAGTTTGATCGACTTGATGTATGGGAATTAGTACCTGCTCCAGATTATGCTATGATCATTGCTCTAAAATGGATCTTCAAAGTGAAACTTGATGAGCATGGTGATGTGTTAAAGAACAAGTCTCGATTGGTTGCTAAAGGATACCGTCAAGAGGAGGGTATTGACTTTGAAGAATCTTTTGCTCCTGTTGCTCGTATCGAGGCAATCAGAATCTTCTTGGCTAATGCTGCTAATAAGAACATGGTAGTCTATCAAATGGATGTAAAGACGGCATTTCTGAACAGAGATCTTAAAGAAGTCGTCTACGCCAGCCAACCTGAAGGCTTTGTGAATCCAGAGCATCCTACTCACGTTTATCATTTGAAGAAGGCTCTGTACGGTTTAAAGCAAGCTCCAAGGGCATGGTATGATACGCTATCAAAGTTTCTTCTATCTACCGGATTCAGCAAAGGAGCAGTTGATCCAACATTGTTCACCAGGAAGTCAGGCAAACATTTAATTCATGTTCAAATTTATGTTGATGATATCATCTTTACCTCGACTGACCACAATGAGTGTGACCGTTTTTCAAATGAAATGGGTTCTAAATTTCAAATGTCAATGATGGGACAAATGTCATTTTTCTTGGGATTACAAATTTCATAAAGTCCCGGAGGCATTTTCATAAATCAATCTAAATATGAAAATGAGATTTTAAAGAAATTTGGATTTGATTCAAGTGACCCTGTTGACACTCCCATGATAGAGCGTACTAAACTTGATGAGGACCACTCAGGGATCATGGTCGATCAAACGAAATATCGTAGTATGATTGGATCCCTGATGTACCTCACAGCTAGTAGACCAGACATCTTGTTCGCTGTGTGCATGTGTGCTAGATACCAAGCTAAGCCTACTAAAAAGCACCTTGAAGCGGTTAAACGAGTCTTTCAGTATCTCCAAGGTACCATCAATATGGGACTTTGGTACCCAAAAGACACCGGTATGTCACTAACAGCCTATGCAGATGCTGATCATGCAGGATGTCAAGATACTCGTCGAAGTACTTTTGGAGGTGCTCAGTTTTTGGGTGATAAGCTTGTGAGCTGGTCTTCAAAGAAGCAAATGAGTACTTCTATTTCCTCTACAGAGGCGGAATACATAGCCATGTCATCTTGTTGTGCTCAAATCATATGGATGAGATCCCAATTATCTGACTATGGCTTTGAATTCAACAAAATCCCTCTATACTGTGATAATAAAAGTGCTATTGCTCTCTCATGCAACAATGGACAACACTCAAGAGCAAAGCACATTGACATTCGACATCATTTCATCAGAGAGCAAGTTTAAAATGGTGTGGTGGAACTTTACTTTGTGAGGACTGAATACCAGTTAGCAGACATCTTCACCAAAGCTCTTCCTAGAGAACGTTTTGAGTTTATCCTTCCACGACTGGGTCTTAAGAGCCTACAACCAGAATCACTCAAACGTCTTCAAGAGGAAGAAGAGGAGTAAAAGGTTTCCTTCATCTATCTCATGTATATATTTATTTGAAAAACAAAATACAAAAATATAAAACTTTCAAAATCCATAAAAATTTGAAAAATTCGAAAAATCTAAAAAAAATATTGTCATTTTGTCATGTTTCTCTCGATTCGATTATATCTACGGTCTTGATGTTGTCATTCAAAGAATGACACGGGACTTTAGATGTTGTTCGAATTTAAAAAAAAATAAAAAAAATAAATAATAAAAAATAAAAATTTGGGAGAAAGAGAAAAAATGGTTTGTTGTCATTTCAGGCAGTAACCCGCTTTTCAAAGATAGAACAGAGCCATACTTTATCTTGGTTTTCAAATTTCTTGCTCTGATTCTTTAAACTAATCCTTACTATCTAATGAAAACTAGTTGTTTTGAAAAATAACTCGGACTCTATTTTTGATAATCATCTGGACTTAAAATTTTGTCAAAATATCTATCTCTCAATCAACAACTTCTGTCATTGATTGAGGGGGAGAATGATTTCAATTAAATCAAAAAGTTATTTGTCATACAATTGTTTTCAAAAGATAATCATGCATGTTTATTCAATGGAGTTCAAAGTCTCAAAATCCGATCCTTATCAGTTAAAACGTTTTTCATAATCAAGTCACAATTCTCCCTAAAAGCTTTCAAATTCAATTTAAATCTACAGAGATCACAAATCTCAAATGATTTGATAATTGTGATCAGGGGAGAATTTGTGATTTAAATTGGATTTAAACTGATAATTCGGTAAATGGTTTTATAAGGATGTACAAGCTCTCCTTCCCACATGTGCCAAACGATTTCAAAGATTTCAAATTTTCCATGCACATGTTGAGGGGGAGCATCTATCTTAAACCACAAATATTTGAAACGTGATCAATTTATATCAATGTGTAGTCTTTTCCTAATATGTGCAAAACATTTTCAAGTATCTATGCACATATTGAGGGGAAGCAAGCTTATGAAAACCTCATCCTTCCCCAAAATGCTTTATCTACTTGATTTGATTAGGGAAGTGATGTTGATATTTTTTAAAAAATGGTAATCAAAGAAGTTAATTCTTTCTCTTGCCTCCGTGTGCAAAACGATTTCAAACACTTGATGCACATGTTGAGGGGGAGCTCTTGTTCTAAAAATATCAAAAACAATTCAGGTACAAAATGCTTTGATAATATATCATAAGTATCTGGATTGATTTTCAAATGGTTTTCAATGGCAGATGAACAATACCAAATAGACCGACCAACTTTACTTTATGTATGGTGATATAAGGATGATAAGGTTAGGTATTTGTTCCCATGATCCGCCAGAACCGGAGGGATCTACCCAGGGACAATCCACTAGATAGTGTAGAAGTCCTTAGGTATATTGAAAAAAGGAGAAAAATGAGATATGGGAAGAGTGCGGACTGAGACTGAGCTAGTACTGGAATAAACCCAACAAGGTTCTAGCTATGAAGTCTCGGTAAGCACTAAAGGGGTTGAAGAATGAAAAAGAATTGAATGAGAAAAGGGTGAAAACAAATAGCCCTCCAATTATTCAACCTTAGGGCAGATACCGGGTTCAATTCATATGCTACTGGTGGTTACCAAGGTAACATCGGTATTGAAGACAAGACGTCATGGACCCAGTGACGCACTGCACTTCATCTTCCCAAACCACTCAAGTTCCTCTTAAAAGGACTTGTTTCATTCTCACGGGGAACCGACATTATCTATCAACTTTCTCTTAGAGATTGTTGATATTGAAAAAGGAGACCCTCTCCCTAGTCTCCGATATAGGATCCAAATATGCACAAATTGAGTCTAGAGCCACGAGATCATCAATAAATCTCCTTAGGACACTTTCAATGAAGACTCTCTATTTCACACAATGTGGAAAGAGAGATTATATCTTGAGTCCTACGCATTATCCTTGTGGTATTGCAAGAACATCCGAGTGATATGCATACATATTCACAATGAAGATGGAAAGCCTTCGGGAGCCAACATTAAACAAGCTCCTGGTAGGTGGCATGTGAGATCTATTCTATAGATCAACCATGTGACAACTGAACAGAAACAATGGGGCGATTCAATCTTTTGAATCAATCCTGGTTCAGGTTATGGATTGACGGATACCTTTGAAAAACCGGTCATTGTGCTTAAAAAATCTTTTCTTTAGCACATCGACCGTGTTCGAATATTTCAAATTAAAAGGTGTTTATGATTGATAATTGATTTTCATTAAAACCTTCGTTGTATTGCAAAAAACAATTTCTATTGAGCAATACTCGATTGTTTTTCAAATCTTTTTTCATCAATCAGTGAATCTCTATTCGCTGGTTCACTCACTCCGTGTTGTCTTCTTTAAGACGTTCCGGTCTGAGAACAGCTAGAGCAGCTGCGAAACCCTGTCAAGGAAATTCTTCGGAGTTATACCTGATCACAGGCAGTACTTGTACTGATCAACGGGGAACCGTGGGC
Organism: Chrysanthemum makinoi; assembly: GCA_910596185.1. Taxonomy (NCBI): domain Eukaryota; kingdom Viridiplantae; phylum Streptophyta; class Magnoliopsida; order Asterales; family Asteraceae; genus Chrysanthemum; species Chrysanthemum makinoi. Next base: position 59,129,318 of record OU343220.1, read on the forward strand.
CGTGTACCTCAATTCAACAAAAGTGATCAAAGACACTCTTGTGTGCTTTATTGCTAACTGTTTTATGCAGGAACACCCTACGTTTGCAGCTGATCAGAATGGAGCAGTCAATCCATAGCCGCATGCTCACACAACACATTCATTTCCAAAGAAATCATGATTAGTGCATCAATCACTCTGATATTATCACTCCATGCTTCTGCTACGCTGCTGCCAATATCATGAATCAACGAAAGCTTCCGCTACTCTGATGAGAATATATCATGATCCAGAATGTCAGCATGTCGGTCCGTATGTCACAACATCACATAATACCAATACCACAATGGATGTCTCAGAGATTTTTGTTAGCTGATGATCTCAAAAGATGACTCAAAATTATTATCACGTGGATCAGTAAAAGACCTCCACTTGGATTAACCAAACATGCAATAAGAAGAATCAATGACTACGAGCTTCGGAGCAAAGTATGTTGGATCGATATACTTTAATCAAACTAACTTAACTAGCTTGTTAAGGTTTAACAACCTCGGATAAATCCTAAGTTATTAACAAAGAAACACTGAGCACTCTTTATTAAGTACGCGGAATTTACTTAACAAAGCTAAGAAGAATAACTTTTATTATAAACTCTAATTCTGCTTATTATGCAGATACTCTAATACAACTCTAAGATAATCGAACTTCTCTCTAAAACACTAATTAACTTGTGAATTCGTAAACTCTAAAACTCTTTTTGGAATCGTACATCTAATGCCAATCTAGGAGTCCTTTTATAGGCTCAAGGATATCCTAGTCGGTTTACAATTGATAACCTTGTACGACAAGTAATCTAAACATAGAATACAATACTTTCCATAAACGAATATAACAGTTCTTTTATCTTGCAGTACTTTGACTTCTAGGTGCAGTACTTTGACTTTGTCTTTAGCAGTACTTTGACTCTTTGACTGTTTCCAGTACTTTGCAGCTTACAGTACTTTCATGTCTTCAGTACTTTCATGTCTTCAGCACTTTCATATCCCAACAATCCTCCCCTAACTTGAATTCTACTTGCTTGACTTCAAGTTCCTTTGTGAATATATCTTTAACAGCTTCATCTTTAAAGACGGATTGTTTCTTAGTCTTTAGATTGTATCTCTGTAGTTTCTGTGCTTGTCAAAGTATCTCTTAGAATTGTTCTTTCTCAGCAACATCCAGCAAGCTCCATCTTTTCAGCAACACAGCAACATATGACAAATTGTACAGTAATTTAGTTTAAGTTGCATACTATTCTCATCACTTCCAAGTGAATCATTGAAAATTTAATGGATTTAGATCTCTTTACCAAAGCCATTAATCTCTGGAGTAGCCAAATGTTTTGGTGTGTAAGACCATGGTACATTGATAACCATATGATTTTTAGCAAATCATCAGCTATCAACAGATTTGATTTGTCTTTACCAAAAGTTGTACCCTTCTGGACTAGTTAGTTCTTTTATCTAATGGTGAACTAATTACCAATAATGGATTTTCCACTGCCTTTACCACAAGCCATTTTCTTGTGGGCTAGCCAACTCTTCACATAAACTGATATGGTGAGTTGATTACCATACAACTTATTAGCAAGTTGTCAACTAAAAAACGGATTTGATATATCTTTACCAGAGCCGTTTGCTCATGGATTAGTCAATTCTTCTGTAACCATGGTGGATTGATGACCTATTGATGTTTCCATCTCAAAATCCATTTATTACATTTAACCTTTATTTCAAAAAATTTTGTTACTTAACGAAAAGATTTCTTTCAAAAATCACTTAACTGGTGTAAAAGCTGCAAGCAGTACTTTGTTGAAAGTACTGTTTGATCAGCAGTACTTTGAATAAAGTATTGATTTATCAAAAATAATTTATTCAATGAAATTCATGCCATTTTACTCATTATCTTCAGCAATGATAGTCTAGTTGATAAACAAATTGACGAGCATGCAAGCAGTTTCATTATCCTCTTCTACTTCCAATCCATGCTCTAGCATTCTTCTCATGAGCTCAATTGTGAGAGGATATCTTCTGTTTACAAACATATGTATCATTGTACCATTTTCCAGTTCTAAAACATGAACTCCAGATTCTTCAAAGAATCTCCAGCAAACAATTTCCCAGCTTTCTTGATTCTTCCATATATCATCAGTGCTTTCCTCTTCTGTTTCCCACATGGTTATGAGATCTCCAAGCAAAACTAGACCAATTCCTTCTGATGGATTATCTCCAAAATAAGCTTTTACCACATTATATAAATAGAATAGATCCACTCTATCTATAATATGTAACAAATCCCATAGCCTATTGAAAACTTTGAAGCTTTCATCCTCTTTATGAAAAATCATATAATCTCCATCTTTGGATTTCACAACATCAAAAGCACTAATCTGAGATCTGTTCATCTTCATGTCAGTATCTTCTTTTGAATAATCAAAATCTACCACTCTGAGATAATTTCTTAATGCATCTCTAGTCTCAGTTCTTAATTCAACTCTTTCTTTCTTTGAGAACTGTATATCTGTAACTTCAGTTTTCCTTTTTCTTTTTAAGCTCTTCTTCCTTTCAGCTTCAGTCCAATGAGATTCTTCTCTAAAAGCTTTGATATCTGCAACACTCTTCTTATAAGCTTCTGTTTCAGCATCATAGAGTCTTTTCATATCAACATAATTCAGCTTCTGTAATCCTTTATACCCTCGACCTTTCAAATAAGCCATCATAGCATTCTTGTCCTTAGCTAAATTAGGTCTTCTAGGCATATATCTAACAGGTGTAGGTGACTGTAATGGTTCAGCAGCTTCAGCATTTAATTCATCATGTAACTTCTTAGCTGCTTCTCTACTTTGAGCTTCTTGAGCTTCCTGAGCTTCTCTATCTTTAGCATTTAATTCCTCTTGAACTTTTCTAGTTGCAGCTTCATTCCTAGCAACTTCAATTTCTCTAAGTTCTGCCAAAGTTAGTTTCTTTTTCTTGGTTTCAACCAGAACACCTTTTCCTTTATCCTTAGGATCAATTTCAAGTTGAGAAGTTCTTTGTTGTTCTTCTTCTTGCACTTCTCGAATAGTAACACCACCTCTAGGTTGTGATAAATCTCCTAAAATTGTAGCAATGTACTCATCATCACTCACAGAATGAATAGGTTTGAGTGTAGCTTCCTCCTCTTCTTGTATAACAGTTGTAGAAGGACCAACTTCTTCTTTAAAATTCAATACTCTAGGAGTTATTACCTCTTGTCTAGAAGTACCTTGAAAAGCAGTACTTTGCTGTTCAGTACCTTGATCACCAGTACCTTGAACTTGAACTTATTCCTCAGTATCTTGAATGATCTTTTCTTCGGTACCTTCAGGTTCTTTCTTCTTCTCAACATCTTCTTTCAAATTTTCTTCTTCTAAATTCCTCCCCAATTGGACAGAAGATGGTTGATGAACCTTTTGGCGTTTGTGTTTCCTAGACTGTCTTTGCTCCTTCTTCTTGGTTTTGACCTAGATACGAAATTCTTGAACTAATGGCCACACAAAATTCTTTAGCCTTCTAAACTTCAGTTTTAATTTCTTTATCTGTTTGGCCTGAGCCTCAGTAGTCTTTTTCAACTTAACCAACTCCCTTGTCAAAACATAGTTATCCAATGTAATTTCGTCAGGAGGTATGGTATGTGAATCCTCTCTTTGAATAGGTGAATGTTCCTCTGAATGAGAAGCAGGAACCGAGCCTTGTGGAGATGGAGAAGGTGAAACTGCAACATCTTCTTGAAGTTCAGTACTTGGAGAAGCAGTACCTTGTGGAGATGCAGCTGGTGGAGATGCAGTAGATGCAGTACCTTCAGTAGCTTCATCAGCTTCAGTATCAGCTCTAACAGCCTGAACAACTTCCATCATAGAGATAGTTAAAGGAGTATCCCTTCCAGTGAATTTATCACTCTTCCTAGCCATAAATGTGAAAATTTTCGATTGTTGAACAATAACAGGAAACAAATCTGTAGGTTTTGGCACATCAGCAAGTTGCTTGTTTAAGAAAACCTGTATAAACCTTGGGTACATTAGCCAAGTAGATCCATGTGAGATATGTGAAAGCATTCCATCCAGTATTAGCCTTGAGAAGTTAAAAACTCGATCTGTAGCTAACCCAACAATAGCAGATGCTATATTTGACCCGAACTGCTCCCAAGAAGTACTCTTAGCACTTATGCAATGTAGCAACACATGAACCAAAAATTTCCAATGTGGACAAAATAGTTGTTTTCTAAACGTTTGTTCATTCAAAGAACCTTCATAGCCAATATGTCGAAAAGTATCCCATATCAACTGCTTATCAAATCGGATAGCCCCATCTGCATCAATGAACAATAAATCTTCTCGGATGGAGGCTTCAGTAATCTTAACAGTTCTTCCAGCAACTGTTGATCGAACATAGTATTCTTCATTCTCCATGTTATCATTAGCATTAGCCCAAAATTCTTGAATCCAGGGCTCAATTATATCCGGCTCCACTAAAAGAGCATAACTGATAGGCGAACCAGTAAGATAATCAATTATATCATGAAAGAGTACATTCGCATCAGTCTTATCCAAATTAGCCACCATATTGTGCTTTGAAACGGTTGGACGATTAGCCATGATTGAGTATGTAAGCACAATAAGAGTTGAAATCGAATAATATAGATAAGATGAGAGAAATATGGAAGAGATTCTAAAGGATCAATATGAGAGGGAAAATCGGAGAGAAGTTATTTAGAGGTGAGATTTGAAAAATCACAGCCTAAAATAACAAAGTTACCGTTTTAGCATTAATTACCCCTCAATATAACCGTTGGAACAATACTTTGAATAAGACAAACAGTACTTTCCACGTAAGCAGTACTTTCCCAAGCAGTACTTTCAGGAAAAACAGTACTTTTCCAATTTCTTCAATATAAACTAAGTACACATAAATATCCTCCCCTCAAGCAATACACAGGACTATACTAACACTAAATAGTCCTCCCCTTAAATGTAGCTCAGTAATTAATCATTCCAATGCTCACCACCAAGTGATTGAATCTTGAAACATCAAAGCCTTTGGTGAGTAAGTCAGCTACATTATCATCTGTGTGAACTTTAACCACATTAATGAGCCTGTGCTCATAGCAATCTCTAATAAAGTGATGCCTAATCTGTATGTGCTCATAGCAATCTCTAACAAGTTGAACTTTAGCTCCTTCACATATCTAACATTCTCAAAATCTATAAGCCCTGCTTTGATAGTTCCTTTGCCAGTAATCTTTCCTCCATTGGGATCATTCCTAAATGCAACTCTTCCTCCACTAATCTTCCTAAAATCATACAGGATCTCTTTGTCTCCTGTCATACTTCCAGAGCAACCACTATCCACAATAAGATGATCTTTAAGCTCCTCTTCTGGGTTGCCCTGCACACAAAGAAAAGAGTTAGTGATTTTTAGGAACCCAAGCCATTACTGACTTGTGTTCCCCTTGTGGAGTTACAAACTCAAATTCTTTGAGTATGTAATTTCCACTATCTTTCAAATGGTGGTACAGAATTATCTTTTGATCTTTAGTATGTGGTTTTTCAACACTTTCTGGTTTTTCAACAAAAATCTCTTTTACAATTCTATCCTTCTTTTCTTGTATCACAAAAATATCTGATTCACTTTTTGTTGAAAGTATTGTGTGTCCCTCTGCAGTACTTTCCCTCTTAACCCATTCTGGTTTAACACGTGGTTCCTGTGATCTAGATCCCCTATGTGAATTGTAATACCTTCTAGGTTGATAGAGAGATCTCCTAGGACTCCTATTCCAAATAGTGTGATCAGTACCTTGTTTTGGCTGAGCAGTATTTTGAGAAAGTACTGGTCCAGAATTAACAGTACTTTGGAAAGTACTGTGAGATACTGAAGGTTTTGAAAAAGGTTTTCTCTGATGTGGGTATCTATGATTTGGTGAGAAATTTCTGTGATTAACCCTATTTGTATTATTCCAAACTGGTTTGTGCTCTCTAGGTTTCTGGTTGGCAGACCTGTTCTTTGGAAATTTTCTAAGGTATTCTGAGTGATGTTCACAATCCTTAATTAGATGAGTAGGACTAAAACACACAAAACACAGTTTTTGACCCATATTTCCAAAGTGACATCTTCTATGTCTATGCCCAAAATTATTTTGCCTTCTTGGTGAATGATTAAACCTATTTTGACCAAAGTTATCCCAAAAAGGTTTAGCAGTACTGTTTTGAAAAGGTTTTGATGAAGGTACTGCTTGTGGAGCAGTACTTTGAGTTAAAGGTACTGCTTGATTTTGAACATTGTTTTCAATAGCTTCTTTGGGTTGTTCAGACCTAGATTGAGCAACTAGCTTTTTCCTAAACTCTAGACTGTCTACTCCAAAACGAGAAACATCAGGCCTAGGGGGTTGATGAATGCCAGTGGGATGAGGAACATCATGATAATCATTAGCTTTCTTATATTCAGGAGGTGAATCACTTATTGAACCCTCATTACTAGATGTATCTACATAATTAATGAGTTCTTCATCACTAGTAATTATATCCCCAAAATCACCTTCATCCTGATCACTAGATTGGTTTTCTTCTATTTTACTAAAATCCATTCCAAAACCTAATCCAGTTTTAAGGTAAGCTCTTTGCTGTTTTTGAACATAAGAAACATGTGACAAACCAGACTCTCCCCATGCAGCAAATTTAGCTAACAAATCATCTCTCTCCTTAGTTAATTTCTCAATTTCAGCAATTTTACAGTTTAATTTCCATTCACTAAGTTTTAACTGGTAATCCTGTTGTTCATATTTTTCAGCCCAAGCTACTTCATTAGTTTCATGTGCTAAAATTTTGGCTTCCATAGATTCTAAGGTTATTTGATAACCAGCTACCTCAGACCTAGCCTTAACACAATTATCTCTTTCAATCACATAACTGCTAAGTAATTTATGATAAAAATCATAACAGTTTGAGCATACCTCAGAGATAGGAGATTGAGTTGGTGAAGTAGCCACCATTGCAAGAAGAATAGGATCATCTTCACTTTCCTTGCTCCAATCAAATCCTCCAAAGCCATCATCAGATTCCAAAGCAGCATGTTCAGGTTCTTCATCAAAAACAGTGCTCCAGTCCAATGCTTCCACTGATTCTTCAACCACTTCTTCCACTGCTACCATACAGTAAGTCACTGGTTCATCATCAAACTCTTCACTCCAGTCAACTTCTGATAACTTTTCTTGAGCAACCAAAGCCTTTGTTTTAGTAATTGGAATTTCCTTAAGTTCAAGTTTTGGCTTCTGATTCACACAGATTCCAAAACACGTCAAGTTATCTCACTCAAGCTAGCCACTTGTGAATGACTAACCGTAAGAAACTTAAAACGGTTCGGACACTGATCAATAATAGATGAGAAGTGTAGTATGCGGGTAACTCAAACGTGTTAGGTTTGAGCACCGAGATCGTTCCGAACGAGGGTTGAATGGAATTTCCAACTCACGTCCCGATTTTTGTGATTTGAATAAGAGAAGGGGATAAAATGATATTTCCTAAACTACGGGATAAGGAAAGCATATAGGATTAAAATCTATGGGGAAAACCTAAGAATAAAGGTAAACTACTAAAACGCAAATACGGAATTTAAACGAAACACGAATAACATGCAATTACGACTATTCTAAATCCTAAAAATAACCTAAAATTACTTTTACTCTAAAAATGATATTAGAAAACTATTTATGAATTAAAAATATTTTTAGGAATTTTTCTAGATTTTATTTAAATTAAAAACTAATTATTAATGATTAAAACTACATTAAAATACTAAAAATTATGAAAATAAAAGGGAAAAATATGAAACTATTTTTATAAAATCTAAAATATCCTAAGAGAATTTTCAAAACTGTTTTTGTATTTTTCAGATTAATTTTTCTATTTTTTACTAATTTAAAACTATTTTAATCTAATTTAAATTGTGAAAAATACCAAATAAAAGGGAAAAAATAAGGAAAAATCTTTTTTATGCTTTTTATATTTTTCTTAAACTGGGAAAATTGAAAAATTATTTTTTGGAACTTTTTCTCAATTATTTGCAATAAAAGCTAATTAAAAGTGATTAAAAACTGTTTTTAATTAAGAAAAATACTAAAAAGTGACCAAAAATTATGAAAAACTCAGGAAAATTCTAAAATATTATTCTAAAGCTATGAAAAATATAAAAACATGGGCTTATGTATGAGAATAAAGAGCTGTAGTGTAACTGATTATGAAATAAGCACTTTATAATAAGCAAAACAGTGAAATAAGCTATCAAATAGTAACTGAAACTATATTATGCTAAGATAAGCTATTAGCAACTAATTAACACTACTCCTAACTTCTAATGATCAGATTGCCAAGGATTAAGCTAACTGCTACTATAAGCAAAACAAGAAACTGGTCCCTACTTTAAGCCACTTCAACTGCTTATTCAATAAGCTAATGAGAAAACTAAAACTGTGGTTCTCAAGACCACCAACCAGAGATCATTTATCCAAATTTACAGCTCATAAGGACTATTAATGAAGAAGTTAGAGATCAAAATCTAAAGGTGAAGTGGGGACAGTATTAGCTGATGCAGAAAAAGTATGACAGAAGAGTGCTAGTTGCAGGCCTTAATAAGCTACTCAATAAGCTCCTTAGGTATCTAAAAGCTGAACTTACTTAACCTAAGCTAGAGTCTATCTAATGAATACAAAAATAAGCAATCTCTACAACTAAATTAAGCTAACAAGAGGTACATAAAAGAGTGCAAACTGATGGTGCAGAACAGTTACTAGCAGACCTACATTTAAGCTAGCTAAAAGCAACTAAATGGTAAATAAGCTAATGACATGTAAACTATGATACTCAAACTATAAGAAATATAAGATTAACCAATCTTTAGAGTTGATTGAGAACTTACAAAACAATGATTATCCTGCTGCATTTGGGACAGAATGGAACTTAGACAGATTTTGATTTGAACATAAATACACAAATGGAACTTGAGTATATGGAAACTTGATTGACAAAACTTTTTGAAAACAGTTTGTAAACTAAATCAACCCAACTTTGACTTACCAAAACCAATCAATCATTAAAAACTTGACTAATCCAAACACTACTTTATGAATCCAAAATGCATTTTAACTTTAAAACCTTGATGAAAATAGACTTAAACTGAATTAACATAACTAAATTAACGCTAACAATATTCATAAAACAGATTAAAACAGCGAAATACTAGAAATTAATTAAGCTAATGAAGATTGACTTTAGTTGACTTTCTGTTGACCTTTTTGCAAATGCAAAACTTATAACAAGGAAAAGTAACAACAAGCTTATATAAGCTCATAAAAGCTTATATAAGCTTAAAAGAACAGGAAGTGAGATCTTAAAACGGATTGCAAGCAATTGAATTTAATGACAATTTTCAACAAATAAAAGTGAACTTTTTCATTAAGTAAACAGAAATTACAATGAAAACTTGAGAATACAAATTACTTAAGTACTGAAAACATTTAAATTGACATGAAATAAAATGGTAACATTTCTCTAAGACATGAAAAATGGACAGTGAGCTCGTGAGACTGAAATGGGTATAAGTAGCTGATGAGGAAGCTTGGGATGCCTTCAGAAGGTCCTAGATCCTCTAATCGTGTCCATTGATAATCCTTGTGACTCATCTAATCAATATCAGCCCTTGGATGGATCTTGTGATGTGGCAGGGCCAATAAGGAGCTTCCTTTTGTCCAGCCAGGCAAATCTGTGACACACCCATGTGTCAGACGTGGCAGAGGCTTCCAGAAGGTACATTAAGTGAGGTAAATGTTGAGGTGAGTGGGTAAATGGGGCTTGGGGATGGTAACAGTGAAAATGGAGTTAACTGGGTTTAGGCGCGTTTGGATTGGGTTGGGATTGTTTATATTATTTTGATTTTGGGTGGGTTGTTGACCGGGTCTAGAGTGCTTTGACCGGGTAATAATAGCGGGTAAGTGGGGGTATTCGGGTACTGGATAACGGGTAAGGGGATTTGAGATGGATTGGGTTATGGAGATTTGGGCCGTGAATTGGTAATATATTTGGGCCAAGGGTAGTGTTTGTGTTGGATAATGGATAGAATCAATGGTTTTGGGCTTTGATGTTGTTTTGTATCCGGATATTAACCAAGGGACCTTTCATGTAAATTTGCAAAGACCAAGGACCAAAAATGTAAATTAGGAAAGGGTAAGGGTGAGTTGGGAAATTGGAATAGAGGGTTTTATGAGGGGTGAAAGTGTAATTAAGGAAAGTTGAGGGATTATTTGTGAAAAAGTGGTAAAATGAAAGGTGTAATGTGAAAATGTGATACAATGACGGGTTTACAGTGAAATCTCCCAAACCATGTCCCGAACTCCGCATTTTGATCTCTTGAGCATCAAAGTCCATAAACTGCATCCGGCATCGGCTTAAGCTCTCTTCTCTCTCTCGTGCTCGGTTTTTCTTCGGTTTTGGCTTCTTTTTTGCGTGTTTTTACATATCCGTACCTGCACAAGCACAAACTCAAGAAAACAGCAAATATTAGCAATAAACGGCTCTTTCTTGGTTATTTTGGGTCTATTTTGATAACGAAAAGGTATGTGTTTTAGCACATACCAAAATACCCCAGACGAGACCATTGTCGTGTCCGCACACAATGCAATCAACTCACGCTTCTAAAACCAAGGATTTCAATCTCTTTCTACTAAACCTATGAAGAAGTAGCAAAGATTCCTCAAAAGAGATTAAGAAAGCCTTAATTCTAAAAACGCCCCGTTTACCTTTTAATTCACATATATAGATATTGATTAAGCACATTCCGATTATGAATGACGGTTTGTTGAACTTTCATGTCGATCAATAACTCCAACATTTTTCAAACGACACGTTAGGATCACAGAGTAGAAAACACAACACAGCGTGAAGTGACCATACGGATAGAATACATCGTCCCTGATTTTTCACAAGCTCCCAAACTAAGCGTAAAATCGAAATCATTGTTAAATATGACTCTAGATGCTAACACTACCCATGGAAGTTACTTGTGTAATTACCTTTTGTTCCCATTTTCCTATTTTCCTCTATTTATTTTATTTTTGTGAGAAATGAATTTCTTCAAATTCTCGTTTCGATAACTTTTATTCCGATAAAGATATAAAGCTAAGTCGATAATTAGTTATCCGCCTTCCCTCAAGAACCATTGTCGTAAAAATGAGGTCCACATCAAGGAATTTTTATTCACTAAAATTTTTGATTTTTCATTTTCATTTTTCAACATTTTTTCATTTTTTTTTTTTTTTTTTACATGAGCTTTTACTTTTACTTATATGAGCTGTGAACCACGGAGCTTCACGGGGTAATTCCAAGACTATAGGCTTCATGAAATGAGGATCCCGGCTGGCTAGGCTAAGACCTCACTCAATCCCGGCTAAAGATCCAAGGGTCCGATCTCGACACCGCAGCTCACAACTTTACTTATTACATTTCACATATCACTTATTACTGATTGCTTATTTATTACGGATCCTTGATGTGTACCCAATTTTTAAAACAAAAATTCTTTTAAGAAGATAAAGAACTAACTATCGCCAAAACTCAACATCTCTAATTATTTAGACAGATATGGGGTGAAACAATTTTGTGGGAACAAAAAGCCATAAGTACCTTCGATGGGCTCTAAAGAGAACCAACTACTCCATGCTTAGCATCTAAACTCATAAGTAACTCTATCATTTCTCGATCTCTGCAAATTTAAAATCCCAAATAATGAGATACGCGGATGCTTAGCCGAATATTTTTAGATTATCTATGGTTAAGGGAACAAGCTAGGGCTCAACACGCCCGGTCAAGTCAGAATTCTATTCCTACTCTCACCAGCGGAAAGTCAATCAAGGTGTCAAAACATATATTAACTTAGCAGATGCTTCATCTAATGAAATAAAGTCATGCATACTTAAAGTCACTCAGGGAAACTTGCAAAATCTTGGCCTTGTGAGCTAGAATTCGCATTTTAAAGCTTCTTATCTAAGAGACTAGCAAACTTTTCAATCAAAAAGACTTAACAAAAGCTTACAAAATTTTTTAAATTTTCTCATTTTTGCACAATTTTTCATTTTCTAAGGAAAAACGGGGTTGCGAGAGTTCACGACAAAAATAAGCAAGTGCGGTCAAATCAAATCGAGGATTACCCTACCCCAGACGAGAACGAAACATTGTCCTCAATGTTTAAAGCAAGGGTATCACGAAAATCTAAAAGCCGTTTATTAAGTATGCTAGAAGATAAACGTTAGTCGATAAGATTAGGATATCGGATTTCCATTAGCATCGATCATGAAACTCGAGTGGAGAGAATGACAAACTTCGAGCACGAGAGTCTTCATATCGGGAAAATCCTACACATAACATCACAAACAACCAAACACGAGAAATTGAAGAGGCTAACCCCTTCACGTCACTTATTAGAAAATAGAAAGAAGATAGAGATAAGCATGGGGTGCCTCCCACGAAGCGCTACTGTTTTTGATCACCGAGTCGCTAGCCTGACTCGTCCCTGAATTCATTTGTCCTTGGGGAAGAAAGTGGTAGAGATACCAGGGTCAAAAACGGTGTCCTCATTCCCGAAAGAATGAGACTGGGTGGGTTGGGTGGAGAAGAAAATGGGTGGATAAGGCATATCATGTAAGAAGGATCCATCATCCGGTGGTTTTGCGGGTGGACGAAGGGATGACGGATCAAAGTGAGAAAACTCCAAGAAAGACGGGAGCTCATGGTAAAAGATAAGAGGTTTAGGCTCACAAATGAAGGCATCCAAGAAAGGATCCTTATATCCAGAAATGATTTTAACAAAAGGCTCATCAATGCATATCCCGGGTTTAAAAATCTTGTCTTCACATGCGGGCTCAACGGGATAAAGGATGGTCGACTCAATAGAGAGAGGAGATTCAAGAAGTCCATCAAGAAACATCATATCCCCCTCGGGATCATTCATAACAACATCCTCAATACCTGGTGGTATCAAGTCATCAAGAGCAAGAAATGAGTCGGCTTCCTCAATGATCGGGTCATTTGTCGAATTATTGGAAATATCGTTCAAAACCTTGCTCATATCAATCTCGAAGTAGAATCGCTCAAGAATCGGAGGATAAACATCGACAATAGTGGGACTGCCACTAATCTCTTCATCAAATCGGAAAGTCTCAAGTTCAGGAGAGAAATCACTATCTTTAACGGAGATAGGAGGCGAACTCGAATTATCGTTCAAGGCTTCAATCTTAGAAATGAGAAGATAAACATTCAACAATGTTTGACGTAATGCTTCATCCTCGATCTGAATATTATCGGGCTCAATCTCTTCCTCTTCTGGCTCAAAATCATTTACTTCTTCTATATGGACGGGCTCAGAAGGTAAATCGTCGACGAAATCGATGTCTCCATAAGAATCATCATCGGAATCGGAGAACATCTCAACATGATCATTCAAATTATCAAGAGAAGGCTCATCACAAATATCAACAACCCCAGACTCTCTTGGGATTGGGATAAAGATCTCAGCACTAGACGATTTCGTTTCCGGAATAATACTAAGATGCTCATCCCCCATTATGAGAGAGTCAATGGGTTCAAAAATGCTTGAGGAAATAGAATCATCGACCTCTTCCAAAACGTCACTTCTCTCAACCGGCGTGAGTGAAGGAGAACAGTCGGAAATGAAAGGCTCAGAAACGACAAAGGGATAAGAATCCGGAGGTGGGACAAGTGGTGTGCTCTGAGAGCTAGCAAGTTCCACCACTTCCGTTGTAGTCTCCGGTTCTTTCTGTTGAGAGATCGTTTTAAGCTCATAATTTCGTTCTGTTTTGTTGTAACTCGACAAACTCGTAATAGTGAATCGTGAAAGAGAAGGATCGATTTTAGAATTCTTCGGATTAGAGTCGAGAGTACAAACGGGAATCACCTCGGGTTCAGAAATATGTTCCATCTCCCTCACCGGAGAGGGAGTAGGAATCGAGGGTTCATCAAGCTTACATTTCAAAATTTTCGACAAGGCTTCAAGTTTTTCAATGTTGTTAAGAAAAGCACGACGTTCAAAGAAATCGTCTCCGTGACCCTCGGTGGGTTCTTCGGGTAGCTCCGGAATAGTGTGATCGTCTTCCATAACTTGAACGGGTTCCTCATTAACACATTGTCGAGCTTGAATGCGGCTTGATAAAGTTTGAAGCATGCTTTCAATGTGGTTTTGACGTCGCTCAAATCTTTCTTCAAAATTGATGGAAACGTCATTGATAACCCCGGTGGGTTCTTCAAAAGGGCGACATATACAAGATTCGCGATAAAATCCACACCCTTTGCAAAAACAACGTTCACAAAGTGAATCATCTCTCAATAAATCTCTACAATTAAAGCAATAGGGTGGAAAGAAATTTTGAGACTCCATGAGAATTAATCATAAAAGAGGGATAAGATGAAAGAATTATCAAATCGGAGGGTAAAGAAGAATATTTTTGGGTTTTTAGAAAACATATTTTGAAAAGGAAAATCTTTTTGGGTTTTTGAAAAAGATATACTTACAAAAATGACGGTAACTTCACTCGGGGAAGGATCTTCAAATGCACGCGATTTGAGACGGAATACGAAAACTCGCTACAAGCCCTCCCCGGCAGCGGCGCCAAAAATTGATTCACACAGATTCCAAAACACGTCAAGTTATCTCACTCAAGCTAGCCACTTGTGAATGACTAACCGTAAGAAACTTAAAACGGTTCAGACACTGATCAATAATAGATGAGAAGTGTAGTATGCGGGTAACTCAAACGTGTTAGGTTTGGGCACCGAGATCGTTCCGAACGAGGGTTGAATGGAATTTCCAACTCACGTCCCGATTTTTGTGATTTGAATAAGAGAAGGGGATAAAATGATATTTCCTAAACTACGGGATAAGGAAAGCATATAGGATTAAAATCTATGGGGAAAACCTAAGAATAAAGGTAAACTACTAAAACGCAAATACGGAATTTAAACGAAACGCGAATAACATGCAATTACGACTATTCTAAATCCTAAAAATAACCTAAAATTAATTTTACTCTAAAAATGATATTAGAAAACTATTTATGAATTAAAAATATTTTTAGGAATTTTTCTAGATTTTATTTAAATTAAAAACTAATTATTAATGATTAAAACTACATTAAAATACTAAAAATTATGAAAATAAAAGGGAAAAATATGAAACTATTTTTATAAAATCTAAAATATCCTAAGAGAATTTTCAAAACTGTTTTTGTATTTTTCAGATTAATTTTTCTATTTTTTACTAATTTAAAACTATTTTAATCTAATTTAAATTGTGAAAAATACCAAATAAAAGGGAAAAAATAAGGAAAAATCTTTTTTTATGCTTTTTATATTTTTCTTAAACTGGGAAAATTGAAAAATTATTTTTTGGAACTTTTTCTCAATTATTTGCAATAAAAGCTAATTAAAAGTGATTAAAAACTGTTTTTAATTAAGAAAAATACTAAAAAGTGACCAAAAATTATGAAAAACTCAGGAAAATTCTAAAATATTATTCTAAAGCTATGAAAAATATAAAAACATGGGCTTATGTATGAGAATAAAGAGCTGTAGTGTAACTGATTATGAAATAAGCACTTTATAATAAGCAAAACAGTGAAATAAGCTATCAAATAGTAACTGAAACTATATTATGCTAAGATAAGCTATTAGCAACTAATTAACACTAATCCTAACTTCTAATGATCAGATTGCCAAGGATTAAGCTAACTGCTACTATAAGCAAAACAGCAAACTGGTCCCTACTTTAAGCCACTTCAACTGCTTATTCAATAAGCTAATGAGAAAACTAAAACTGTGGTTCTCAAGACCACCAACCAGAGATCATTTATCCAAATTTACAGCTCATAAGGACTATTAATGAAGAAGTTAGAGATCAAAATCTAAAGGCTGAAGTGGGACAATATTAGCTGATGCGAAAAAGTATGAGAAGAGTGCTAGTTGCAGGCCTTAATAAGCTACTCAATAAGCTCCTTAGGTATCTAAAAGCTGAACTTACTTAACCTAAGCTAGAGTCTATCTAATGAATACAAAAATAAGCAATCTCTACAACTAAATTAAGCTAACAAGAGGTACATAAAAGAGTGCAAACCGATGGTGCGAACAGTTACTAGCGAGACCTACATTTAAGCTAGCTAAAAGCAACTAAATGGTAAATAAGCTAATGACATGTAAACTATGATACTCAAACTATAAGAAATATAAGATTAACCAATCTTTAGAGTTGATTGAGAACTTACAAAACAATGATTATCCTGCTGCGTTTGGGGAGAATGGAACTTAGACAGATTTTGATTTGAACATAAATACACAAATGGAACTTGAGTATATGGAAACTTGATTGACAAAACTTTTTTAAAACAGTTTGTAAACTAAATCAACCCAACTTTGACTTACCAAAACCAATCAATCATTAAAAACTTGACTAATCCAAACACTACTTTATGAATCCAAAATGCATTTTAACTTTAAAACCTTGATGAAAATAGACTTAAACTGAATTAACATAACTAAATTAACTCTAACAATATTCATAAAACAGATTAAAATAGTGAAATACTAGAAATTAATTAAGCTAATGAAGATTGACTTTAGTTGACTTTCTGTTGACCTTTTTGCAAATGCAAAACTTATAACAAGGAAAAGTAACAACAAGCTTATATAAGCTCATAAAAGCTTATATAAGCTTAAAAGAACAGGAAGTGAGATCTTAAAACGGATTGCAAGCAATTGAATTTAATGACAATTTTCAACAAATAAAAGTGAACTTTTCATTAAGTAAACAGAAATTACAATGAAAACTTGAGAATACAAATTACTTAAGTACTGAAAACATTTAAATTGACATGAAATAAAATGGTAACATTTCTCTAAGACATGAAAAATGGACAGTGAGCTCGTGAGACTGAAATGGGTATAAGTAGCTGATGAGGAAGCTTGGGATGCCTTCAGAAGGTCCTAGATCCTCTAATCGTGTCCATTGATAATCCTTGTGACTCATCTAATCAATATCAGCCCTTGGATGGATCCTGTGATGTGGCAGGGCCAATAAGGAGCTTCCTTTTGTCCAGCCAGGCAAATCTGTGACACACCCATGTGTCGACGTGGCGAGGCTTCCGAAGGTACATTAAGTGAGGTAAATGTTGAGGTGAGTGGGTAAATGGGGCTTGGGGATGGTAACAGTGAAAATGGAGTTAACGGGTTTAGGCGTTTGGATTGGGTTGGGATTGTTTATATTATTTTGATTTTGGGTGGGTTGTTGACCGGGTCTAGAGTGCTTTGACCGGGTAATAATAGCGGGTAAGTGGGGGTATTCGGTCTTGGATAACGGGTAAGGGGATTTGAGATGGATTGGGTTATGGAGATTTGGGCCGTGAATTGGTAATATATTTGGGCCAAGGGTAGTGTTTGTGTTGGATAATGGATAGAATCAATGGTTTTGGGCTTTGATGTTGTTTTGTATCCGGATATTAACCAAGGGACCTTTCATGTAAATTTGCAAAGACCAAGGACCAAAAATGTAAATTGGGAAAGGGTAAGGGTGAGTTGGGAAATTGGAAGAGAGGGTTTTATGAGGGGTGAAAGTGTAATTAAGGAAAGTTGAGGGATTATTTGTGAAAAAGTGGTAAAATGAAAGGTGTAATGTGAAAATGTGATACAATGACGGGTTTACAGTGAAATCTCCCAAACCATGTCCCGAACTCCGCATTTTGATCTCTTGAGCATCAAAGTCCATAAAACTGCATCCCGGCATCGGCTTAAGCTCTCTTCTCTCTCTCGTGCTCGGTTTTTCTTCGGTTTTGGCTTCTTTTTTGCGTGTTTTTACATATCCGTACCTGCACAAGCACAAACTCAAGAAAACAGCAAATATTAGCAATAAACGGCTCTTTCTTGGTTATTTTGGGTCTATTTTGATAACGAAAAGGTATGTGTTTTAGCACATACCAGCTTCTCAGATGTCCTGTTTGCTTGATACTTAGCAAACCTGCACTCCCTTGCAAAGTGACCAGTCTTTTGACAATTGAAGCATTCAATTTTAGATTTGTCAAAAGTTATGCCCTGTTTTGGTTTGAAATCAATGCTTTTGCCTGTCTTCTTCATGTACTTTTTGATTCTTGCAGTGATCATAGCAACTTGCCACCTGATATCAATTTCTTCAAGTGCATCTTCTTCAATCTGTGCTAGATCTTCTTCATAAGTGACAGGTAAACTAGCTTGTTGTGCAAAGAATGAGCACATAACTTCATCTGAGTGCATAGTGGTAGATGGTGGGGCCTTCTGAACATATGAGGGGGGGTGTAAGCAGCAGTACTTTGAGAAACAGTACTTTGAGGAGAAGCATTACTTTTGATTGAAGTACTGCCCTTCTTTTCAGATGATAGAAAAGCAATACTGTGAGACTTAGAATTTGTTTGACCACTCATCTCATGCTCATACACCTTTAGTTGATGATAGAGATCATCAAAGTCCATGACATCCAAACCTTGTTGTCCTCTGATCATTGTAGCAATCACATGCCATGAAGATGGCAGACTCCTTAGAAACTTCAAATTTGCATCTTCAACTGATACTTCTGTTTTGTATAGCTCCAACATGTTGAGAAGATTCTGAAACCTATCATATGCAACATCAAGACTCTCTCTTTCACCAACTGTGAAAGTTTCAAACTGTTGCTTTAGCAAATTTCTGTGCATCTTTTTAGAGGCTTCATTCCCTCCAAATCTAGTCTTGAGAGCAGCCCAGAGCTGCTTAGCATCTTTAGCATCATGAAATTTTAGAAGATGACCATCTATAATGGCAGATAATAAGATATTTAGTTCCTTCTCTTGATTCCTTAGGGTTGCTGCTGGTAAAACTGCCTTAGGTGCCTTGGGTTGTCCAGGAATATCAATGGTTTCTGGAACAACTTCATTCCCATTCACAATTACATTCCATAGAGCATGGTCTGTAATGGCAATGTACTGCCTCATCTTCGTGCACCAGAGATCATATTCTCCCTTCTTGATTATTGGAATTCTGAGTGAGGTGATTGAGGGGTGGAACAAAGCTTGTCGACATCTTGATTGTTGTTGAAGTAGGGTTTCTTCCTAGTCAGAGTTTCCACACAAGCTCTGATACCACTTGTTGGATCGATATACTTTAATCAAACTAACTTAACTAGCTTGTTAAGGTTTAACAACCTCGGATAAATCCTAAGTTATTAACAAAGAAACACTGAGCACTCTTTATTAAGTACGCGGAATTTACTTAACAAAGCTAAGAAGAATAACTTTTATTATAAACTCTAATTCTGCTTATTATGCAGATACTCTAATACAACTCTAAGATAATCGAACTTCTCTCTAAAACACTAATTAACTTGTGAATTCGTAAACTCTGAAACTCTTTTTGGAATCGTACATCTAATGCCAATCTAGAAGTCCTTTTATAGGCTCAAGGATATCCTAGTCGGTTTACAATTGATAACCTTGTACGACAAGTAATATAAACATAGAATACAACACTTTCAATAAACGAATATAACAGTTCTTTTATCTTGCAGTACTTTGACTTCTAGGTGCAGTACTTTGACTTTATCTTTAGCAGTACTTTGACTCTTTGACTGTTTCCAGTACTTTGCAGCTTACAGTACTTTCATGTCTTCAGTACTTTCATGTCTTCAGCACTTTCATATCCCAACAAAGTACTACATCAAGAATGCAAGAACAATTTTTTATGTAATATCTGTTTGTATACATTGTAATTTTAGTATATGTTTGAGGTGACCTCAAGTATATGTAATCATTAGAAAGCTCGTAGTCGTAGATTATTATAAGTCAAGTAGTATTTAGTTTAAGTAACACCATGGAGGACGGACTGGTCTTTACCCACTGTATGCCTGATCCACAGCCCGATAGGTGGCGATTTATGTAATGACTATAAATACTCTCTACCTCCCAAGGTAGAGAGTTGGAGCTCATAATAAGACTTTTCTTTCTCTCACTAAAGTTCCCTAAACCTCTAACTTTCTCTCTCTAGAATCATATTGGACGCCTATTTGATCTTATGGTTTAGTGTGTTTATGAAATCCAATATGTTACATATGGATTTTATAGGAAATGGGAAAATGTGATAACGGAGAATGTGGTGTGCCTAGTAGGAAACAAGGATCACCCCAACGCATGCCTAAGTTTCATGATCTATTGCCTAGTGACCGAGACTCGTTTTAACCTTGCCTTCTACATGATCAAGAGAATGGCAAGTGTAAGAAGCATGGACAAGATGGTGCTCCCGTATGCAATGCTCCTAACCCGTCTTGCTAAATTCATCTTTGCATTAGATCCTTCTTCGCAATCCTATGATCATAGCTTTTGCAACAAGGTTATGGTGTCATTGATCGAGGGAAGAACTAAAAGGTTTATGGTAGATGGCAAAAGGCCTCACCCACCCACGAATTCCTCGGAAGAAAGGGAGAGGCAAAGAGAAGGTGAAGGTAGTAGCAACCCACTCAGAAATACCGATCTCGACCCCTTGGACTACATCAACTAATTGCCGGACGTTCCTGGTGCATCACCCGAATGGCAACAAACCAAGGGAATCTTCAAGTGCTTTGCCAACTTCTTGAAGAAAAAGAAGTAAAGATGGTTTGATAAAGAGTGTAGGACGGGTGAAGACGGGAAGGGGAGGAGAAATGAGGTAAGGTCATAGGACCTAAATTTGTGAAGAATAATTTCAAACATTGGGGTGTAACACTTAAACAATGCTTGTGTAGAATAGTGTAGTATGTAGGTCTTGCCATATCTTGGCACTAAAAAATCTTAACTTAGGAACTTGTAGAATGAGATTTTACGACTCCTTGAAAACATTCAAGTGGTCGTCGTCACTCATTTTAGGAACTTTTAGCTCTCACTACTTTGCTATGCCTTATATTTGTTGTTTTTTTGCATTTAGCCCTTATAGAAACAACTAGGAGAAGCATTTGCTAAAAAGTGCAAAGTTGCACATTTGCTGAAAGCCTTCTGATCTGCAGTAGGCGGATCCCAGCATAATAACTAGTCGGATCCCTCCCAGAAGGGAACCAGGGGATCCGTGACTACTGATGAACAATACAGACTTACTTACATCAAAATAGCTCACTAGATCACATCACACTAGCCAAACATAAGGCATTAGAACCAACTAAGTCTTCTGCAAACATTTGAAAGCCTCACACTCATCCATGGATTACCTAGGATATATTTCAAAGTGTTTTTGATTTATCAACTCATCAAAACTCACCATACTTCCACTCTGACGCTCACACATTATTTATCACATCTCATAACACTTAGTTTGGTATATCCATCAACTTTAGCAAATTGGTTTTAATCACTTTTGACTCAAAATTAGGCTCAAAACTAGTTTTTCATTTTTTCTTTATTTTTTAAGATTTTAGTAAATTTTTCTTGAGTCATCTGACTTCTAGGACTAATTACCACCATTTCTCCATATCAAATCAAATGGTATCCTTGTCAAACACTTATTTAGACTACCTAATGTCAATTTTCTTACCCAAAACCATCATTAAGCACCATCACCCCTTATGGTTGAGCATTTAAGATATCCACTAGTTAAAAACCTCAAAATTAAGTAAAAACTTAGAAAAACATAGGTAATAAACCTTACAAAAGCATAATCATTTCACCTAGAACCTGTATGAAAGACGGATCCCTGGTTTATAACCAGACGGATCCCTGGTGAGAGGGATCTGCGAGATCCGTGGCTGCAGAAAGATTAAATCAGCTTCCTTCTTCAATTTTAAACCACCTTTTGGTTATCTAACCACTTTTAGCCTTCATTTATTATCTTCCTAGAGTTGATCAATATCCTAAGTGCATGCTTAATCCTCTTAGTGGCCAAGAATTTAATTCCCTAATTCAAATTACCCTTTATAAACCAAACACTCTTAAGGTTAAGGCACCACTCTCACTTATCTCTCAAAAATCAGCAAGTAGAAGCTCATATAGCATCATTATCATCACCATGACTAAGGCTCTTAGCAACAATTCCTCAACCAAAGGCTCATCCAAAAGAAAGGGTCAAATGATCCATGAAATCTCATCCACCGAATCATCTCCCATAAGAGATAACAATGCTAGAATCCCATCTCTTCAAACCCATTCAACAAATGCTAAGAGAACCGCAAGGATTAGCATCAAACCTTTCGGACTAGAAAAAGGATCATCTAGTTTAAAACCAAACATGGCTAGTTCTAGCAAGCCATCTAAAGTCCTCATTCCTTGAGCATAGATTTAACGAGCCTCTTCCTCACCCAAATCTCTATACATTAGAGCATTCACCACCAAGAACCTCCCACTCACCAACTTTCTCGTTGAATAAGGAACCACCTACAACACCAACTAGTCCATCATGGGAAACAAGGAACAATCAAGGACTTGATCATATGGAAGAAGTTCCATTACCACCCTCATTTTTAGAACCTCATCCCACATTTCAAAATGAAAACTCACAATCATTCATAGAGCCTCCTCAAAATACCAATTTCCCTCCGGTTCCAAACCAAAACAATAATTGTCCAAATTGTCTTATCACTCAAGGACTTGTTCAAGAAGCACGAAATGAGTTACATTTCATGTTCAATCATCTTCTTGCAAAGTTGGATCAAATAAACAAGTCCACTCATCCCTAGACTCAAGCACATTGTTGCGTTTTAAGTTTAGTTACTAATTAGTATTAGTAGTATTTGTATTGCTAGATCATTCTCTTAGTTTTAGAGACTTGTTTGAATACCTCTTGGTTTTATTGAATGATTACTTATATGCCATATTACTTTGTGTTCATGCTTGCTAATTATATACATATCTCATCTCATTATTAGCATTGTTTGGCATATCTTCATTGCTGAAGAATCTGTCACCAGACAGCCGGATCCCTCCAAAATGCCTAGACGGATCCCTCCACAAAGGGAACCGTGGGATCCGTGGTACGGAAGAACATTTTTCTACTAACTTGAGTCTTATTTGCAGGAAATCATGCACTATACTCTTGTTTTCTAACCTTTATTTTGTAGATTTTCAAAATACACATGAAGATCTTGACACCATAAAGCTAGGGGGAACTTTGTGTCAAACCATATTTCAAAACCATTTGCAAACTTAATTGCAATACATTAGCTTACTTATTTTTATGTACTTGACGCCCTCACAAAGGGATGGACTCGTCAAGGGGGAGTTAAGACGAGAACCATTCCCGTCACTTGCTCTTTTTACATCTTTTCTTTTTACATGTTTTTCTTAAAAACTTTGTGTTAGTTTCTTTTCGACGCTCTTTTTGTTTCGACAAAAAGGGGGAGAAGAGAGTAAAAAAACTCCAATTCAAACGTTTTATGAATTCTAGTTTTTCTTTAAAATAATTTTATGTTTTGTCATCAACAAAAAGGGGGAGATTGTTAATACAAATAAGCCGTAAAAACGTTTATTTATATTTTATGATCTTCTAATATTTTGTCGATAACAAACGTAAAATCATTTTAACGAAACAAATAAAATGCGTAAACTGTTTGAGCCAATAGTTTTCTAACACACTTACGTTTTCATATAAAACACTAAAACAAGTATAAGTGATTTAATGATTTAGAGATACATATGTATAACAACTAGTGTTTACATATTGGGCTAACATACACATAACTAGTGTATACTAAAATGTGTAAAAACTAACAAATGGTATTGACCCATAACCCATGGTTTTATCCAAACCACTTGACTAGGTACATTGCTTCCATGAGATACATTGTATCTAGTAAAAGACCCATGGATAAACCCATAACCCATGACCCATGACCCATAACCAAAATACCCATGGGTAAAAAGGAGCGTCCCACGGATCCCTAGCTTTACGCTAGACGGATCCCTTGTGGGAGGGATCTGTGGGATCCGGGGAACAGTAAGTTTTCTCCTCTATAAATAGTGAGTCATTTCTTCCTTTTGGCTTGCCACTCTCACACATACTTTCTCCAAGTATTGTACCTCTCTAACCACTGATCCTAAGGGATCTTTCTATGTAGTTTCTCCTTTGTTTTTGTGTGATTCTCTAGGTTCCTCTTAAGGCGAGATCACCACTTCTTGAAGTCGAGCAAGCTCAAGTCCATGAGTTGCCATGCTTCGTCATCATCAAGACAACTGAGGTTCTCTTGTTGATAGTTCTTTCTTCCTCCGTAGAGATGTTGCATAGAAGGCATTAGTGAAGGATGCCGAAAGAGTCAAGACGAAAGCATTAGTGAAAGGTGCTTAACGTCTGTGTCAAAATCTTTAGTGAAGAATGCTAAAGGTGTCATGATGAAGGCATTAGTGAAAGGTGCCAAGCGTTGTGTCAAAGGCATTAGTGAAGGATGCCTAGGAATCAAATCAAGTGACATTAGGGAAGAATGCCTAGGTTGTATAATCGATGAGGTGCATCGTTATACATATAGTATTAGTTCATTTCCAAGGATGGTGATATCCTTGATGGTGTTGTAATAAGGAGTGGATCTCCTTGGGATTAGGTGTTGTGTTGTGTTGGGTAGTAGTTCCTCCATTGTAATGGAACTATGTACTTAGCCTAGTACCTAATAAAGGGTAGGCGGCGTTGTGGTAGGTGTGGTTCACCTTGGTGTGAAAGAACTAGGTACTTAGCCTAGTACCTAATAAAGGGTAGGCGACGTTGTGTTAGGTGTGGTTCACCTTGGTGTGAAAGAACCCGGTGGTTAGCCTAGTACTGGGAAAAGAGTAGGCGACATTGTGAAGGCTTCTCCGCCATAAGGAGATTGGTGTCATGTAGTGTTTACGAACTCTCGAGTAGGAGACTCAGGAAGTGGAGTAGGGCATGGAAGGTGTCCTTGTAGCCGAATCACTATAAATACTCGTGTCGTGGTTATGTGCTTCTTACTCTTTATCTTTCATTACAAGTTTATATATCTATCTATCAACGTCCAACATAAACGACCAAATAGATTGACATAAGTTAATCTAAATGTTTTAAACAAACTTTTAATTGGTGAAACTATTCAACCCCCCCCCCCCTTCTAGTTTTCCACAGTAAAGATCCCGATAGAAGGAGGAGTGCTCACGATTCGAAGTAGCCGAATTGTAACACCCCCAAATCTCGGTATAGCGGAAGACTTCATCAAGTTTTCGGGGCATTACAATTGGATTGGTATCTCACACAAGTATAGCAAAGAAGATAGTCATTTATCATTCAATACCAATCCCAAATTTAAAATTCAAAATATTAATCCCAAAATGTAAATATTAGGCCCGAACATGATTTAATAAAATAGGTCCCCATGAATTATTAGAGTTGATTATGATCCTTGAACCATGCCTCCTTGCCAAGCTTCCACAGAACACGTACTACAAACATCACTTAATTACCTGAAAAAACATGCTAAAAGTTCAGCTAACGCTGGTTAGTTCATAGGTTTAAATTCATGTTTAAAATAGTGGACCTGTAGGAATTAATTTGCTATGCAAGACCTAAGATAGATACACATCAATCACATACCAATATCATATCTGACGTCATAATGGGCCCCTAGCGACACTAGCTAGCACAGTCGTAGCAAATTCTAGAACGATTGCTAACCCTGGACTAGGTCGAGGTAGAAGTTTATACTTAGCTAGGCAAGTGCTATAGCAATTAGGATTGCTACCCTAGACTAAGGCAACAACTACCACATATCTATCTAATCAGTCAAGCACATAAACATATCAAAATAGTTTAGAAGGTCCAAAAATAGTAGCATGATTCTCACCCCAATTTAGTTAAAAACATAGATAAAAGTGGGACTATGAAACTCACCTCAAGCAAGCAACGCACAAATAAACACTAGCAGAAGATAACAGCTAATCACGGCTCAGCAACTATCGACTCGGCACAACCTATCAATGTAAACCAATTTTAATATATGTTCCCAAAATCAACGTTATCTACCCCAATGTATTCGTTTTCATTATCTCCAAAAATGTCTTGTTTCACCGTTTAGTCCTAGCGTTTGGTATCATCACGTGGGTGTATCGACTCAGTATGATGTCATGTATGCACTCAAACAACCACAATGTGACTCGATGTAACAAAATGAGACATCTAAGCGATAAGCTTCATAGTCTAATAAGTTTTGGAATAAATAGTAGACCTTATCGAATTCGTCAACTCGATAAACTCAATTATTTATTCGTGTCGCTTATTATCCCATAAACCGATCGCATCCTAACGAGTCATAAGGATAATTCACCCATTAATATTGTTATCGAACGTGCCTAACGGGATCTTATTTGATTCGTCAACCTAATAAGTCCGTCATCCACGTGGATCGAAACTATTAATGTTAGGTTATCCGTAACCCATGCACACAACGTAAATAAATAAATACTTGAAAATAGTATTAAATGCTCATAAATGGCACATTTCGATAAATGTGCACTCGAAACATTAAATATTTTTTTATTAGAAAACCTTTCCATTTTTAGTCGTTAGTTTCCATTTAAAATAGTAAATAACGAGACAAGTCTTGTTATCGATAGTTTTTGTATAAAAGCCCTTTTATTATTTATGTTTCATAGTTTATTAACATTTTCATATATATATATATATATATATATATATATATATATATATATATATATATATATATATATATATATATATATATATATATATATATATGAGTTCCCCATAGTGACGAACTTGGTCGAATGAATCCCTTCTCTGACAACTCTGCCAACTGTTTAGACAGTTCCTCCAATTCTCTTGGAGCAAGTCGATAGGGTGCCCGGGCTACGGGTGCAGCACCGGGTATCAACTCAATTTGGAATTCCACTTGTCGGACAGGTGGAATCCCTAGCAGATCTTCGGAATCACATCTGGGAACTCTCTAACAACGGGTACATCATTAAGGTGTCTTTCACTCTTCTCCTCGCTTTTCTTTTCAAAAATTCAAGCCAAGAAAAGACAACCTCCTCTATCGATGTACTTCTGGGCCTTAATACAAGAGATGATGCTCAACCGGGAAGGACTTCCACAGTCGCTCCGATCTCCTTGTATGCTCAGAACTTTTCCGCCATATGGTACACGCACGATATTCTCATCACAGATGATGTGTGCACCGTTCTTCGACAACCAATCCATTCCGATGATGACGTCAAAACTTCCTAGGGTGACTGGCAATAGGTCTATGCTAAAAGGGTGGTCTAGGAAACTCAAGGTACAACGTCGGACTACTGTGTCTATCTTCTCCCTATTCCCATTAGCTAATTCCACATCGTAACTGAACCCTAGAGGTGTTTGGGAAATTCCTAGTAATGGCATAAAGTTGGTAGATACGAAACTCATATCGGCACCAGTATCACATAGTATGGAAGCATAGTGGTTATTGAGAAGGAACGTACCCATAACTACGTTAGGGTCCTCACCAGCTTCCTTCCCAATAGCATACACACGCGCTGTTCCCATGTCTCTCTGTTGATTCCTAGCATTCTGATTTCCCAGATTCTCCACAACCTCACGCTTCATAGGGTTTAAGCCATTACTTCCCACACCTTGGTTAACAAATCCTCCTCCATTACTGGGGTTTCCTTTCATCCATGGCTCTCGGCACTCATTCTTGTAGTGCTCTTTCTTTCGACATCCAAAACAGGTAACAGTGGTCTTCCAGTCCGCTCTTTGTGCAGTTTGAGCCACAGCAAGTGGACGGGACCTACAGTCTTTGGCCATGTGTCCTACCTTAGAGCAATTCCTACACACAATTGAGCATGGTCCATGGTGGTGTCGATTGCAACGACCACACAAGGGCTTGCTACCTTTATAACCCTTCTTCTCTCCATTTCTGATGGCGAACACCCTTGTTGTCTCTTGCCGTTTGTTTCCATTCCCTTTAACAACTTCATTCCTCTTCCTCTTATCACTCTTATCATTCTTACCCTTGTCTCCTACTTTCAATACATAAGAGTCCATCAAACGCTTAGCCACAGTAATTGCCTCATGCAAGTTAACTGGCTTCGCAGCAATGACATCATTCCTAGTAGCTAAAGGTAATCCATCGGTATACCTCTCAATCTTAAGGGCTTCAGTGCGAACCATATCAGGGCAAAGCAATGACAACTCTTGAAAACGACGATTGTAAGTCGTCATGTCGATACCCTTAACCTTATGGTTCCAGAACTCAATCTATAGCTTCTTAACTTCATTCCTAGGACAATAAGTCTTGATCAAGAGAGCCTTAAACTGGGTCCAAGTCATGCTATAAGCTACATCACTCCCTACACATCTGTGATAGTTGTTCCACCAGGTCAACGCTTCGTCCTTCAAGGTAAATGTTGCATACTTAACCTTACAATCCTCTTCACAGTTGCTAACGGTAAACACAGATTCAGTTTTCTCCATCCACCTAGTTAGGTAAACCACTCCCTCGGTTCCTTCAAACTCGATGGGACCACAGAATCGGAACTCTTTATAGGTACAACCTCGAGTCCGATAAAGCAGTGGGGTTCCACCAGAGGTATTAGAGAGATTAGACTCAGCTAGCAGTTCAGCTACACGCTGCGTCACAAGCTGGTCGATATGGGTTGGGTTTAAATATTGCGGGTTAGGTGGAACAGGACCATTCTCAGCACGGTCGTTCACATTCGGGTTCTCTACAGCTGGGTTATCAGTGTTCAGGTTCTCAACAGGTGGAGTGGTCGGGGTCGGACGACGACCTCGACGGACAGGGGCAACCACAGCAGCAGGGGCTGCTCAGTTAGTCCTAGGTAGGTTTCGTCTTGGTGCCATCATTCTGAAGGCAAGAATAACAGTTTCATAAGTTTACAATTCACGCTCTAAAAGACCGAGTTGAGTTCCAAAGATCACCAAATAACGCTCGAATACATAATCAATGCTAACAAGGATAACGCTATACCATAACAAAACAATTAGAGACCGAATCACAACTAAAGGATGCACGCTCTAATAACCATAACTCATAGGTTCCATAGTGAACCCTCTCAGCAGGTCCCCAACCTGCTCCTGGAGCTCCAACATACCCTCTCTCAGGATCGTAGTCCTCCTAACTACCAAACCTATATCTGCTCTCAAATCCTCTATACTAGCCCTCGATACTCGAACCAACCGATCTATCAACCTACTAAGCTTAATACCCTGCGATGTAATCCTCTCCCACATCAGACCCGTCTCCCTATACTCCTCGGGCTCTAAAGCAATCTCTGATGGTATCTCTGAACCTAATGGGCTACCTATCTTAGGTGAATGTTGAGGTGAACCAAAATCAAATGGCTGCCCAGGAGAATCAGGCTCAGGCAAAGGTAAAGGAGAGCCTGGTCCTGGAGAATGTGCAGAATGAGCAGGACTCTACAATGGAGGAGTACCCCCATCTGGGATATCCTCATCATCCACCTCCTGAGGATCCTCATCCTCATCTACATACTCCTCCTCAATCTCATTCTCCTCCTCGATCTCATGCTCCTCCTCGCCCTCATCTTCAGAGGGAGAGTCCATGAGTCGGCGTCTCTGTGTGGGTGAATCCTGAGGTGGTACAGTAGGGGATCTAGGTCTTCTAAGACATGGTGATGCTGGTGGTGATGACAGAAGAGAGTGGGCTGCTAGGTGAATAGGTGATGATGGTGGTCGCACGAACATGCGGGTAGTACTACGAGCAAGTCTAGAAGTCTGGGCTCGTTCTAAGACCTGATGCAAAGTGAGCTGCCTAGATGAGCTAGGGCGATCTGATGCTGATGATGAAGTAGAGTGACGGGAAATCACATAGGGATCACCCTGCGCAACAGTCATGAGAGTCAATGCTAGGGAACTTGCAGCAGCAAGGACATCCTCAAACACATCATAAGCTAGTGAAGGCATAGTCTGTGACAATGGCATAGGGTAGGTATAAGTGTTTAAAAACAACTAGTTCTAATAAACGCATCAACTCAACCAAAACATATATCACTTCATGAAAGCTTTAAAATAGAGGTACTGCATTACTCAAAATATGCCTTTAAATAAAACACATAAGTTCTGTTCTATCACATAATCCACGCATCATATAATCCCAAATCAAATCAATCATATAATCACGCTCAAAATCCCAAAATCATAACATATCAATATTCCAAATCAAATCCATAATATATCGACAATCGAATCACATTTATCCATCATCAAAAATCATATCTCAAAACATAACATCTCAACAAACAATTCATAATTCATAATATCTCATAAATCAAATCGCAGTTCATACCATAATCAAATAAGAAGCTTCGGCTTGGCAGGCGGGCATGCGTCGGTCGAGGATCAATTTTCTTAAAAAGTGGGTGTAGTTTAGATTTTATTAAATACCTAGTTCTCTATAACCTTGAGCTCTTATACCAATCTGTAACACCCCTAAATCTCGGTACAGCGGAAGACTTAATCAAGTTTTTGGGACGTTACAATTGGATTGGTATCTCACACAAGTATAGCAAACAAGATAGTCATTTATCATTCAAAACCAATCCCAAATTTAAATATTCAAAACATTAATCCCAAAATGTAAATATTAGGCCCAAACATGATTTAATAAAATAGGTCCCCATGAATTATCAGAGTTGATTATTATCCTTGAACCATGCCTCCTTGCCAAGCTTCCACATAACACGTACTCCAAACATCACTTAATTACCTGAGAAAACATGCTAAAAGGTCAGCTAACGCAGGTGAGTTCATAGGTTTAAATTCAAGTTTAAAATAGTGGACATGTAGGAGTTAATTTGCTATGCGAGACCTAAGATAGATACACATCAATCACATACCAATGTCATATCCGACGTCAGAATGGGCCCTTAGCGACACTAGCCAGCACAGTCGTAGCAAAGTCTAGAACGATTGCTAACCCTGGACTAGGTCGAGGTAGAAGTCTATACTTAGCTAGGCAAGTGCTATAGCAATTAGGATTGCTACCCTAGACTAAGGCAACAGCTATCACATATCTATCTAATCAGTCAAGCATATAAGCAAATCAAAATAGTTTAGAAGGTCCAAAAATAGTAGCATGATTCGCACCCCAATTTAGTTAAAAACATAGATAAAAGTGGGGCTATGAAACTAACCTCAAGCAAGCAACGCACAAATAAAGCCTAGCAGAAGATAACAGCTAATCACGGCTCATAAACTATCGACTCGGCACAACCAATTAATGTAAACCAATTTTAATATATATTCCCAAAATCAACGTTATCTACCCCAATGTATTCCTTTTCGTTATCTCCAAAAATGTCTTGTTTCACCGTTTAGTCCTAGCGTTTGGTATCATCACGTGGGTGTATCGACTCATCATGATGTCATGTATGCACTCAAACAACCACAGTGTGACTCGACGCAACACAATGAGACATCTAAGCGATAAGCTCCATAGTCCAATAAGTTTCGAAATAAATAGTAGACCTTATCGAATTCGTCAACTCGATAAACTCAATTATTTATTCGTGTCGCTTATTATCCCATAAACCGGTCGCATCCTAACGAGTCATAAGGATAATTCACCCATTAATATTATTATCCAACGTGCCTAATGGGCTCTTAATAGAATTGTCAACCTAATAAGTTCGTCATCCACGTGGATCGACATTATTAATGTTAGTTTCTCCGTAACCCATGCACACAATGTAAATAAATAAATACTTGAAAATAGTATTAAATGCTCATATATGGCACATTTCGATAAATGTTCTCTCAAAACATTAATTACTTATTTATTAGAAAACATTTCCATTTTTAGTCGTTAGTTTCCATTTAAAATAGTGAATAACAAGACAAGTCTTATTATCGATAGTTTTGGTATAAAAGCCCTTTTATTATTTATGTTTCATAGTTTATTAACATTTTCATATATATATATATATATATATATATATATATATATATATATATATATATATATATGTATATATTACTTCAATTTCATCATTAGTTTCCAAATCATTATTCGTTTCGAGTCCACAAGCACGAGTCATGACTTCTTGGCTTTTAATCAATCTAAAGTCCAAAATATACTAAAGTCCATGTTACAGCGTTGTCGGGGTCAACTATTGAGTAAAAATTCATGGTAAAACCGACGTTGCTCAAAGTTGACAATTCATATAATAAGTCCAAATAAAAGTCATAATAGCGCAATTCAATATCAAATCAACCCAATTCAATCTCGCCAACAATCAACCAACCAAATATACCCGAAACCAATGTTAAGATCCTAATGGTCATGACACGGTCACGGTTAAGACCACGTGAACCAAACAAGCTCTAGAAGCTTTTCGGCTCCACGCGTGTTAGGAATTATTGTAACAGTATGGTTCCTGATGATCGGGTTCCTGCTGATAGTTATTTTTGTTTCTGCTGATTAGTGTAGTTACTGCTGATAGTGCAGTTACTGCTGATAGATTTCTTTCTGCGGATAGTAGTATCTGTATTATTAGTAATTAGTTAGGATATGCATGAGTCATTTTGGGAAAAGATAATGCATATCTTTTACGTGTTTTGTAAGCTGCAGAATTAGGGTTTCTGATAGTATAAAAGAAACCTGCAGCTAGGGTTTATGTACACTTTTCGATAACAATATTTAGTGAATTAATATAGATCCATAGAGGATCAAGATTTTTGTGTTTATTGTCTTCTTTAACTCTTGTGTTCATATTCCGCGTGGACATAAGTTTAACAGAGGTTCTCTATAGTTTTCTTGTGATTACACAGGTTTACTATATGTTCATTAAGGCTCGAAAGATCTAGCTGGGACTGATCCAACAAGTGGTATCAGAGCCTAGTGAGAATCTCTCAAAGAAGATTTCCTTACTCTCTCTCTCTCTCTCTCTCTCTCTCTCTCTCTCTCTCTCTCAAAACCCTAAAAAGTTCTCTATCAATAACAACTTCAGACTCAGACAATGATAAGGATAAGCCTGAGTCATCCAGCACTCAGTCTCAAACAATTTAGCAGGTTGTTACCACCATGTCAAACAACAATGCAAAGTTTCCCTATCTGAAGAAGGATGAATACGACATTTGGATAATGAAGATGGAAAATTATATCACCAACAATGACTACCATCTCTAGAATATTGTTCTGAAAGGCAACAGTAAGAAGAAGACTGGAAGAGATACTGATGGTAATGTGATAATTCTTCCAGCAGCAACAACTAAAGAACATATTGCTCTTCAGAGGGAAACAAAGGCTTGGACTACCTTGCTACAAGCACTACCAGAATAACATATGAGTGACTTCCAACATCTTGATGATGCAAGAGAGATCTGGAGAGAAATCAAGGCAAGGTTTGGAGGTAACGAAGAGTCCAAGAAGATGAGGAAGACTATGCTCAAGCAGAGCTTTCAGGAGTTCTCAATTTCTGAAGAAGAAGGCATACACAAGGGGTATGACAGGTTTCAGAAAATCCTGAGCCAGCTCAATCAAATGAAGTCCTAACCTGATAATGAGGAATGCAACACCAAGTTCCTACATGCTCTACCTTCTTCTCGGAGGTAGGTTGCTCTTACTCTCAACGCAAAGGGTGGCCTTGATTACTTAAGCTTTGATGACTTATACAATAAACTTAGAACTCGTGAAATTAATATCAATAGTCATTCTACCTATTCTCTCACTCCAAAAAAAACTCAGCATTTGTTAGTGCTACTAGTGCTAACACTAAGATGACATATGCTGAGAGTCCCACTTCATCATCAGCAGCAACTACAACATACACCTCTTCTACAAGAAAATCAAAGTCCAATACTGTGATAGAGGATGTGCTTTACTCATTCGTTGCTAAGACCGAAGACCAACAGCAGTTGGCTTATGAAGATTTTGAACAGATGGATACATGGGATTTAAAGGAGTTAGACACTAAAAGGGCAGATGGCTATGCTTGCTGTAAAAGTCAACAGATTTGAGAAGAAGTCTGGGAGGAAGATCAGCAACCAGGGAAAGGAGGCAGCCAGGTTTGACAGGAAAAAGGTCAGGTGTTTTGAATGCAACCAAGTGGGTCATTTTGCTAGAGAATGCCCTGATAAGAAGGGAAGTGACAGGATAAGGTATTCTGCATTCAAGCTCAAGGAAACTGACGACACTAAACCCAAAGCCCTATTGTCTGTGGACTCAATGGTTGACAGGAATGCTTATGTGAATGAAGATCGGGATGAAAGTTCTCCTCAGGTTGGATTGGTTGCTGAGACTAGAGATGCTGCTGAGGAGTTTGCACTATTGGGCATCACACCTCAGGTACAAAATTGTATATTTGGTTGTAATGATAGATATGATGCTCTTAAAAGAGAATTTGATGACACTAATGGCCAATATAAAGAAAACTTTATTCAGGTTCAAGCCTATAAGAGAACTGTTAAATCTTTAGAAAAACAAAAGGTTTGGTACCAACAAAATCAATTGGCCCTTGAAGAGAAAATTATGGTGTTAGAAAGAGATTTGGAGAACACCACTACCTTGTTAAAATTTACTGAAAATGAAAATGTAAAGGTTAATGTAGAAAAAGAGGATCTAAAGGCTAATTTAGATAAAGAGGTGGCTAGACATAAAGAGTGGCAAGAACAAGCTAAGAATCTAGACAAATTATGGAGAAGTTCTATGTCAGTAAAAACTAAGATGGGGTTAGGCTTCAAGGACTATATTGGTCCAGATTAGGTATATAACCCTAATGACTATAGTGTTTTTGACCTTGTCACTGATGAAAAGGAAGAAAAATATCGAAAACCTGTTAAATTTGTAAAACAAGGTGAAATGCATTATGTTCCTTCTTCAATAAATGGTATTGTTAGGCCACCCAACCCTGACTCAGACTTGGAAGAATCACATATAACCTTTGGCCAAAAGTCTAATGACTTATCTGATACTAGCAGTGAAACTAATGATTTTGTCTCTTGTTCTTTCAGTGATAGGACTTCAGAGACCCTGTAACCGCCGGTAAATTTCACCTTGTATCAAACTAATATAATATTCTAATAAAATAATATTTATCTATTTTCTACGTCAATTTTTTTTAGATAAAACGTTACCAGTATATCTGATTAAGCAAACCAACTAATGTGACGAAAATTTTCATAAGCTTAAATGACTATTTTACCCTTTCACTTTTAAAGTTGACTATTTGACTTTTCTCGTATATTAAACGCAATAACTGTAATCGGTGGTTAACCAGTAACTTCACAAGTTAATTAATTTGCTGTGATACAAATAATTACTCTCTAAACGATTATGTTCACATTGATTATTTAACAAGTAGAGTTTCATGTATAATGAGAAACGACACGCAACGTACTGACATTCCATTAAAAATGGCATAAGGCCGATAATTAATTTTCCGAGTTGATAACTTTGCTTTTATATTGTTGTTATAAAAACAATCTTCATACATTATTAATTAAAAACATTAAATCACGGTATCGTAGTTACAATTTAGCTAATTGGGACACGGGTACACGGTATAATAATAATACACACAAACCGCCTTATTATATTTTTTTTTCAAACCGCCTTCAAATATATATTTGTTCCTCTTCCTTGAGTCAAAAAAAGAAAGAAAAGAGATAGCTCTATCTCTTCCCTCTCTCGTATCCTGCACCGCCTCCCCACCTCCTACATCCTTCTTCTCCCACCGCCTCTCCACAGCACCACCACAAACGCACCACTACTGTCATCATCACAAAAGAGAAGGACCAAGGTTCGTTTGGGATGGATTAAAGCAAGGGTTACATCTAGGGTTTTAGGGTCTCGTTTGGTTTGAGCTACCACAGTCACTCTACGCCACCACAGTCACCACCATCACAGCCATATCGCCACAACCCTCATCCCGCTTACCCTTGTGGTATGTTGATACCGAATCGATCTTGTTAAATTATTTTAATTAAACCGAATATAAAGCCAATTATGAATCTGTTGTTTTATTTTTCGTGGATTAAAGATTTATTAAAAACGAATTTAAAACATGTTTCGTGTGGTAAAACTCTTGGTAAAGGTGGTGTCTGTTTCGGTTGTATGCCTCGAGTCGGGTCGGGTTGAGGGTTACGGGGTCAGTTAGACCTGATTAGTCTCGGGTTTGATCTTGGTCTTGTTTATCTTTGCTTTCTTCGAAAATTCATTTGGGTGTGTACTTGATTCGATTTGGTTGTGTACCAAGAGGTTTGTTTATTTGTTTGTTGCCGGCTATAGATAAAACCCACATAGGGGCGTTTCTTTTGCATGACACAACCGACCCACAAGGGTGTTTGATTGAAGTTTGGTATAACCAACTACACCTGAAAGGTGTTTGGTTCTGGTTTCGGTTGGACAGAAACACCCATAGGGTTGGTTTGTACGGTTGTTCTTGGCGAAAGCAGCCCCAAGAGGGGCGCCTGATTTGTTTGTTTCAGGCAACACGACAGCCCCAAAGAGGTGTTTGTTTGTGTGTAACAGCAGCCCCACAGGGGTGCTTTTGGTTGCTTTCATAATCGGCTCAGTGGGTAAGCCGTATAGGCTTCGGGTCGACACCCATCTAGGGTCACAATGTGGTCTCAGGTCCGATTGAAAAACCCTTGAAGGGGTGTTGAGATTCATCTTATTTTCTCTCTTTTTGCTTATTTAATAAGCTGTAGGCTTATTTGGTTTTTGACTTTGATTGGTCTCGACTAAAAACAACCCCTTGAGGGTGACTTGTTTTGTTGTTCGGTTTACAAAGAAAACCCACATGGGGAGTCTGGTTTGGTCTTCGACCCACCACCGAGCCCCCCAAAGTGGTTACATTTGCTGGCCTTGTTTGTGTGTCACGACTTGGTAAGACCACAAGGGTGGTCCTTGCTTGTTTGATCTCATCTGCAAACATAAACGAGCAAGAGTAGCTGTTTGTCTTGAGCTCACTCTTTCGGCTTATATGTTTTATTAGATTTTCATTTGTTTAAACTTATTTTCGTAACTGCTCATGTAACCACTTATTTCTTCTCTTTGAAACTACTTAACATAACTGCGTTTATATTAGTATTGTGTTGGGCTTAACTTATAAACTTATTGGACTTGATTTTTATTATATTACCTAATAAGTTAGACTTAAAAGTATGGATGGACACTTTATAATTATATTGGAGATAATAATACTAGACTTAACAGATTATCATATAACTGATTTTCGGATCGCAACATGACTACTTATTGGACTATTAAACGGACGCGAACATTTGGACTGTTGGATTTTATTGGACAAACTAGACTTATTAGACTTGGATTAGTTATAAATTGGATATAATGGACACTTAGATGGAGTATCGGACATGTAACGAATTACATATTGTTTTAGAGAACAAATACACTTGACGGACTTTATCGTACGGACTATTATTTGACTGTAAAACCTGAAAATTATTAAATACTTTAAACCTTTATTATTATTTAAATTTATCTAAATGAATTACGTATCATCGAAAACAAGTTTTGAATAACAAATCGTATCAAACTTTTATTCATATATGCATTGTAAATAAGTATACTTATTCTGATCAAAGCCTGATAATAAATCGAAAGGTATAGGTTTACTAATATAAAATTTTTGCTATGTACTCTATATACTAAAAACTCGTGTTTTTATTATAAGACATACATTATTTGAGGATAATGGGTAAATGCTTTAAAGTTAACCATTTACATACTTTCTATTGCTACTTGATATATACGTGTTTATTTCCTATTGTACTTACATTACACATTTTATACTTTGGCGTGCGTTTGTCTTGAGTCTATGACCTTATACCACCACGAAACTATCAAACTAAACTTTTTAAAAACGTTGATACAGAACTTCCACGAAAACTAAAACAATAATCTTTTGAAAACTTATTTACTTTACGAGACGCATTCTAAGATAAACCATATGCTATCAGGTTATGCCAATGATGTACCGTTGTGTTGGTACTCTTATATCATTGTGCGTTACTACCTTGTGATACTACTGTGTTACATTTCTCGATGCCAGTTGTGTTAGTTGTGATTCATGTGTTTCTTCAGACTAAGGTGAGTTTCACAACCCCATTTTACTGTTTTACTCGTTTTGGGGTGAAAAGCATGCTATGATTACTTAAAACTAAATTGGTTGTGCATTCATGAAATTATGGATTTACTGAACTGATTCAATCTACTGAGCTATGCTCTGCTATAATGTGCAAACTGGTATGTATGCTTATGTTTGGCGCTGAGAACAACTGTAAAGTCCCCTGGTACTATACTACTTATTAACTCTTTCCCTTTATCGACGGACGAGCCGTTGATAACTATGGATAGCGCTATTTAGGGGTAGAGCCATCCCCTCACTCGACTAACCGGAGTGCATAGTATCACTTCTCATGCTGGGTTAGAGCATGTTGCACGTAGGGGCAATTTTCGGCTGAATCGGCTTAAGTAGTGGAACCCTTATGCCATGAACGCGCTGCATACAGAATGGACCCTTTGAAATTTTGACAACCAATTGATTTTCCTGTTTTGGAAACTACTTGAGTATTTAAAAACCTGTGAACTCATCGACCTTTGTGTTGACATTTTTAGCATGCATTTTCAGGATGGCATTAGCTAAACTTTGGAGGCGCTTGGGCATTGGCATGGCATGATCATAGAAGACTCTGATGTAAATTTGGGGACCACTTTAATTCTTTTATGGGCCTACATTCTATAATATATATTTTGAAAGATGTAAACATAAATATTTACAAAATACGATTTATCAAGTTAAACTGTTGTTCTATACATTAGGTTGTGGTACCAATCGAGTAATACCCCGGTAATACTTACTTCCGCTGCAGACCATCATTTTTGGGGTGTTACAGACCCAGTCTAAAGACTTTGCCAGTTGTGATTCAAGTAAAGAGTCTACAACTCCCAAGTCTGCCTTACCCAAGCCTTTGCCTGTTGACCCTGCCCCAAGAGTTGCTGTTGATGAATCATCTTCAAAGATAGCTTATTTTAAAAACATTTCTTGTTCTTTTGATTCTGTTAAAAATAATTCTGGTTTTGGTTGTGATTTGAATAAGTTTGTTTGCAATAAGACTACTCATGTTATGAACAAGCATTTTAAGAAGAAATCGTGTTTTGTTTGTGGTAGTACATTTCATCTTATTAGAGATTGTGATTTTTATGAGAAACAAATGGGTGTTTGTACTAACCAACAGAGGCAAAGACCAATATGGAATGATGTTTCTAATATTCCTCCATTTATTCCTACTGGAAATTATGTGAGGACAGGCAGAACCAATCTTGTTGGTAGACCAGTTCCTGTTGGTAAACCAGTTCCTGCTAGTAAACTAGTTCCTGCTGGTAGACCAGTTCCTGCTGGTAAACCAGATCCTGCTGGTAGACCAGTTCCTGCGGGTAATCCAGTTTCTGCTGGTAGACCAGTTCCTGCTGGTAACCCATTTCTGCCGATAGACCATCTTCATCATGTTGGAGAAGAAATGTCCCTAGGCCATTAATCAGACCTACTAGTACTTATTTTCAGAATGGATATAGGCCTGTTAATAATGACCCATTGTATAAAAGGGGGGCAAGGTGGGATACTGTTGTTAAGACCTCAGCAGGTTGCTCTTGGAGACAAAACAAACCTCACATCATGAATGATTCCAAGAACAATGGTGGATCTCATCAATCTACAGGTTTCTCATCTATGATCCATAAAGTAGGCCCAAGTCAGCAATGACTTGGGTTTCCATGTATACTAATGTTGTTGTATTTCTTTTAACTTGTAGGATGATACTCATACAAATAAAGATTTAGGTATTGTTGATAGTGGATGTTCTAGGAGTATGACAGGGAATAGAGATCGATTGTATGATTTTGTATCTCTTAGTGGAGGCACTGTTACTTTTGGAGGAGGAGATGGCAAGATAACAGGGAAAGGAACCATTAGAACTTCCAAGCTGGACTTTGAAAATGTGTATTATGTGGAAGAACTTAGAAACTTCAATCTATTTTCTGTGTCTCAAATATGTGACAAGAAAATTTGTGTTTTGTTCACTGATATTAAATGTCTTGTGCTTTCTAAAGACTTCCAGATACCTGATGATAGTTAAGTTGTGCTGAAGGTACCAAGGAAAGATAATCTGTATACATTCAATCTTAACGATCTCCAGCCTGAAGGAGATTTGGCTTGTTTAGTGGCAAAAGCATCCTTGGATGAATCTAACAAATGGCATAGAAGGATGGCTCATGTCAATTTCAAAACTATCAACAAGCTGGCAAAACATGGTTTATTTCATGGACTTCCTACCAAAGTCTTTACTAATGAGCACAATTGTGTGGCATGCAACAGGGGAAAGCAGCACAAGGCTTCTTACAAATCCATTACTGCTATCAGCACAATTTTAGAACCTTTACAGCTTCTGCACATGGACCTCTTTGGTCCCACATCTATCTGAAGCATTAATCACAAGTATTATTGTCTGGTGGTTACTGATGATTATAGTAGGTTTTGTTGGGTATTCTTTTTGGGAACTAAGGATGAAACATTTCAGGTTCTTCAAAACTTTATTGCCCTTGTTGAGAAGCAGCTGAAAAAAAAGGTTAAAGCCATAAGGTGTGATAATGGGACAGAGTTCAAAAATGCCAAATTAATTGAACTTTGTGGATCTAAGTGGATAAAAAGGGTCTACAGCAATGCCAGGACTCCACAACAAAATGGAGTTGCTAAAAGGAAGAACAGAACCCTTATTGAAGCAGCAAGGTCTATGCCTGCTGATTCAAAGTTACCTACCATGTTCTGGACTGAAGCAGTCAGTACTGCCTGTTATGTTTTGAACAGGGTGTTGATAACTCATCCTTACAATAAGACACCTTATGAACTTTTGTCTAGGAAGATTCCTACCATAAGCTACTTTAAGCCTTTTGCTTGTCATGTGACTATCTTAAACACCAATGATCATTTGCGCAAATTTGAAGGGAAAGCTGATGAGGGTTTTGTAGTTGGCTACTCTGCTCATAGTAAAGCTTACAGGGTGTATAACATCTCTGCCAAAGGGATAGAAGAAACATTGAATCTGAGATTTCTGGAAGATAAACCTAATGTTCAGGGAGCTGGTCAGGAATGGTACTTTGATCTTGACTATTTAACTGATCACTTAGGTTATACTCGTTTTAAATCTAATCTCTTTGCAGAACCACAAGCTTCTCAAACTAACATTGCAGGTTCCTCAGATGATGATTCAGACTCAGATTGTGATGAACAACTTATTGTTGTTCCTTCTTTTCCTACTAACCACTTTTCAGGTACTAAGGACACAGATTCTTCTGGTGTAACTTCAAGCGATTTAGGGTATGCCGAAGAGCTTGTGAAGCTTCAACGCCAAGAGCATGCAGCTAAGGATGATGCTGAAAAGTATGGTTATGAATTCTCCAAAGACACAGAGGAACTCTTAAGGTAGGCAACTATTGAAGCCCAAAGGAACTTTGATTCTGCTGATAATGTATATGTTCCTGCTGATAATGTGACTGATCCTGCTGGTCAGAAAACTACTGATAATGTTGTTTCTGCTGGTAATGGTTCAGTTGCTGCTGATATCGATTCTACTGGTAGTGTTCCTGTTCCTCCTGCTAGTGATACTGTTCCTGAGGTTTCCTCCACTACTCCATCTGTTGATACTCTGGGTTTAGATGATTCTCCCACCAGATTTCCAAGTCCATCTGATTTAGCAAATTCTCAATATTCAAGCTCTGAATTGGACGGCATTCATCATTTGTCAAGAACATGCATATTTGATTCTTCTTCCTATGATGATGACTTTGGTCCTACTCTTAATAACCTGGCCACATCAGTTGATGTTAGTCTTAATGTTACAAAGAAGATTAACACTGTTCATCCACAATCTCTAATTATTGGTGATCCTAATTCATCTGTTCAAACAAGAAGCAAGGTGAGAAAGACAAGACTTGGTGAAACTACATTTCTTAGTTACATTCAGGATCAACATAGGAACAATCACATAGACTATCATCATTGTCTATTTGCTTGTTTCGTATCTCAAGTTGAACAAACAAGTGTTGCACATGCTTTAGTAGATGAAGATTGGGTGGCTGCTATGCAAGAAGAAATGCAACAGTTTTTGAATCAAAATGTATGGGAGCTTGTTCAGTTGCCTGCTGGAAAGTA
Organism: Chrysanthemum makinoi; assembly: GCA_910596185.1. Lineage (NCBI taxonomy): Eukaryota > Viridiplantae > Streptophyta > Magnoliopsida > Asterales > Asteraceae > Chrysanthemum > Chrysanthemum makinoi. Next base: position 59,171,558 of record OU343220.1, read on the forward strand.
TTCAATTGGCACAAACTGGATTCTGAAGTGTAAAAGAGATGCAAGGGGGATTGTGGTGAGGAATAAGGCTAGGTTGGTTGCTCAAGGTCACAGACAAGAAGAGGGGATTGATTATAATGAAGATTTTGCTCCTGTAGCAAGAGTTGAAGCAATCAAACACTTATTGGCTTTTGCTTCCTACATGGGCTTCATGGTTTATCAGATGGATGTTAAAAGTGCTTTCTTATATGGTGAAATTGAAGAAGAAGTATATGTGACTCAACCCAAAGGTTTTGTAGACCCTCACAATCCAAATATGGTTTACAAAGTGGTCAAGGCACTCTATGGACTTCATCAGGCACCAAGAGCATGGTATGCCAGACTTTCATCATTTCTAATGAAGCATGGTTACAGGAGAGGTGCTATTGATAAGAAACTGTTCATCAAAAAGAACTCCAGGGATATCATTCTGGTTCAAGTGTATGTGGATGACATTATCTTTGATTCTACCAAAGAAGCTGGGTGGAGGGAAGTTGAGGAATTGATGAAAAGTGAATTTGAAATGAGTGCTATGGGTGAGCTTACTTTCTTTTTGGGCCTACAAGTTAAGAAACAGTCAGATGGTATTTTCATCAGTCAAGAGAAATATGTTCAAGACATCGTCAAGAAGTTTGATTTAGAGAATGTGAGGACTGCAACTACTCCTTATGAAGCCCCAAAGCTTAAGTCAAATACTAAACGAGATGCTGTTGTTAATGTACATTTGTACAGATCTATGATTGGTTCTTTAATTTATTTGATAGCTTCAAGGCCTGATATCATGTTTGAAGTCAGTGCTTGTTCCAGACATCAGGTCACTCTTTTAACATCCCATTTGAATGCACTCAAGAAGATTTTCAAGTATCTCAGAGGTCAACCTAAGCTGGGTCTTTGGTATCCTAGAGAGTCTCGATTTGAGTTGGAAGCTTATAGTGATAGTGACTATGCTGGTACAAACTTTGATCAAAATATACTACTGGGGTTGTCAGTTTCTGGGAAGGAGATTAATCTCCTGGCAATGCAAGAAGCAGACCATAGTGGCTAAATCTTCTACTGAAGCAGAGTATGTTGTTGCTGCTAGTTGTTGTGGTCAGGTACTTTGGATATAAAATCAGTTATTAGATTATGGGTTCAATTTTATGAACATTAAAATCTTCATAGACAACCAAAGTACAATTTGCATTATTAAAAATCCTGTTTTTCATCAGAGAACTAAACATATTGAAATCAGACACCATTTTATAAGGGATGCTAATGAAAAACATTTTATTCAAGTGGTTAAAATTCACACTGATGATAATGTAGCTGATTTGTTGACTAAATCTTTTGATGGTCCAAGATTTCAGTTTTTGGTTGTCCATATTGGCATGATTAACCCCTGATTATTGTGTTTGGGGGGAGGATTATGCCTAAGGGGAGGTTTCTGGTTTAAGGGGAGGATCAAATGTTGTTTATTTGTATATGTGTATAATCCTTTGCATATTCTGTGTTCTACTAACCATTTTGCAGATCAAGTATCAAACACACAATCAGTAGCAATGATTAAACAAGAAATTGGAAAGTCTTTTATTTATATAAATACTGCATTCTAGGATGTAGTACACTATTACAAGACTTCCTATGACTTCTAGGATCTACATGACATGACATAAGTTTCACCAAATCAAAAGACTCCTCCAGAAATCAGCTTCCATCCACAAGGCACCTACTCTGGCCTCCTCTTTGCCCACTCTAGAATCCTCTGATGCTGCTTCCCCCACCTTGAGATATAGTCCTACACTCTAGGAGCAGCAATACCAACCACTTGAACTTTTTTCTCAGGGTTTGGGTTGGAGGGTCCTAGTCTTGGATCAGCATGGACTGCAAGTAGAACTGAAGAAGGTGGCACAATAGCAAAAGGAGCTACATTCACAGGCTTGGAAGACCCATCGTACTCATCATATGTATCTGAATAAGCTGAGACAAAGCTAGGCATGGAATTCAACTCAGAACCAGAGTCTTCAGCTTTGGAAGGTGCAGAAGGTTGATCTTTAGATGAACTTCCAAGAGGTGTTGGTGAAGGTGGAGGGTTAGTGGACATGTATCTCAGTTTGTAGTTTGGTAGAAAGTAGTTTGTCCATCCCTCATTGGATGGCAAACTGTCAGATGAATCAGAGGATATCTCAATCGGTGTGTTTGGAGAGCTACTCATTGTAGGTGTCTTGGTAAATTTTTGGTGATCGATGGTTGTGTTTGGGTTATATGATTTGTTTAAGGCAAAGGGTTGGTTTTATAGTCAAGGTCAATGTATAATCTAGGTTTGTTAGAGTTAATGGGATTAATGGTTTGGTTGTTATATGTATAAATAAGGGTTAAGACTACAGAGTTTTAATGCGCAGTTAATTATAGCAGGGTTTGACTTTTCTCCATTCCTGCAGGTAACATGATTTTTTCTGCTGAGGGGGAATGGTTTCTGCTGGTAGTATTGATTTAGAAGCTGCGGTCAAACACTAGGTGGTTCCTGCTGGTTGGCTATATGGTTTCTACTGATTGACCTTCAATGCTGCTGGTTTCGTATTTTCAGAATTTAATATGGGATTTAATTAAAGTTAAAATTTGTCAAAGATTCATTGCGAGCTTCTTACCGATTTAAATGATTATTTTAAGTAACTTACTTAAATAATCAATTGCAGTTATCCCACAACCTAATTGCTTAATTCCCTCTCATTTCAAACTAAGCACATCTTCAACCTTCTGAAACCATTCCATGGCATCATTGGCATACAAGGGAGATCACAACAAAATTGCATTCTTGGAAAGAGCCAAAGGAAGTGATTTATATGATCCTATGGTAGATTTCCTTCTGCGTTCTAAACTCAGGTATGCCCTAACTTTCTATTCGTCTATTGTCTATGACTCATTAGTCAAGCAATTCTGGGCCACAGCTTATGGGCAATCTCCTGAGGGTCAACCCAAGGAGATTGTTGCCACTATAGATGGACAAGAGTGTGTCATCACTGAGTCTTTCATAAGGACTCAGTTACAATTAAATGATGAAGGAGGTGTGTCTGATAATAATAGGGAAGAAATAATCACTGGTTTGGCCAGCATAGGGAATCCCACTGATGGGAAATTCATATGGTATAAAAATAAATTTTGCCCTAAATGGAGATTTTTAGTTCATACCCTCCTTCAGTGTCTAAGTCCTAAGTCTGGGGGTTGGGATCAGTTCTCTAGCTCAATTGCTACATCTATAATTTGTTTGGCTCATGGGAGAGATTATAATTTTTCACGATACATTTTTGAGGAAATGCTTAGAAATATAAAGGATACCAAACATAAATTTTTAATGTATCCAAGATTTCTTCAGATGATTTTAAGCATTGAAACCTCAGATAAAACCCCAAGGGCAATCTGTAAATTAACTGCTAAATTGTTTGCTACAATGAAAACAAATTTTGTTGGAGAACATAGACCCCTGTTACCTTCTATGTTGCCAAGTGGCAATGTAGCTGCTGGTGCAGGTGTTTCTGCTAGTGGCTTAGAGCCCAATGATGAGGTAGCTGGTGGCACTATGTCACCAATCCCCAATGCTACTGGTGCCTCTGCATCAGTTTCAGCTGATATTGGGGCCTCCGTTGCTCCTAATGCCTCTACATCAGTTGCCACTGATAACCAGCAACCCCCATCTCCCTCACATGTTGCCTCACCATCACCTAGGGTTGTTGCTCCTGAGGAGCCTGTTATTGCCTCTGAATCACAGGAACAAAATCCGGTTGAGACTAAGATCAATACTGAACAACCATTTGACCAACCTTTAAGTCCACCTGGTCCTACTTTTGAGGATGACACCAATTTTGGTGGTGATTTTTATATGTCTCCTCCCAGATCCAATGATTCTCCTAACACCTCAGGAAAACCTGTTGGTGGAGCTGAGGATTCTGATATGCTATTGGAAATGTCTAGTTTGCTTAACAGGTATGTTAAAAAGGTTGATGATCTTGAGGCATAGATTAAGCAAACTAAACAATCTTTTAGGGGTGTTATTATAAAATTGGTTGAAAGGGTGAAGGAGTTGGAACATAGGCTTAATAAGAGGAGGAGCAAATTTGTGGTTTCTGAGTCAGAGGATGAGGAGGACATTGATTTAGATGCCCTACATGTATTGGCTTCTGTGTCTATGGATGAGACTGCAACAAAGCAAGATCATATGTCAAAATTTGTTGTTCCTCCAAAGCTCAAGGTTTTTACAAAAAGAAGGACACAAAGGAGAAGAACCAAGCAAACCTCTAGACTATCAGCATTTGAAAGGTTTAAGTCTGTTGATGCTGATAGTCCTATGGATTCTTCTGATAGTCCCATTTCTGCCGATAAGGAGAAGGTTCCCTCTGACAAAGTGCCTGATCCTGCTGACCCTGTTGATGCAGATAAGTCTGTTCATGCTGACACTTCATCCAATGCTTCTGAGATACCAGCTCTTATTCCTTCTGACCTCATGGATCTTATTCCTTCTGATGATGTTCAAGTATCTATTCCTCAAGTGGATAAGGGAAAGGATCCAATGGTTGAAGAGGAAATGGATCCTGCTGCTTTGAAAGCTGAACAAGAAAGGCTGTTTAGACTCCATGAAATTGAGAAGGGTGACAGGGAGGTGGCAGAAAAGGTTCAAGCTACATATGAAGCAGAATTTCAAAGTCAAACTCACACAATTCCTAAAATCACACCACAAAGAAATCAAGAACTTGATAAGGCTGCTTTGCATTTCACTGATGCAACATGGCAACAAATTGTGGGTGAGGTCACTGCCAACACATCTCTTGCTCAGTCTATCTTGGGGGATGCTTTTGAGTCAGAAAATTTTGCTGCTACTATGGTTGCTTTGGCTAATCAGAGAAAGAGGGCAGATGCAGAAAGGAAGGCCAAGGCTAAGAGAGATAAGCCTCCTACCCAAGCTAAGCAAAGGCAACATATGAGAGAATTTGTGAGGAATATGAGTTCTGCCATCTACAATATTGGTTCGACTATGACTTACGTCAAAACTCTGAAGGATGAAGAATTAAATAGGGTCTATGAGAGGATTGTAAATCAGTTGAATAGGGATAGCATTAGTCCATATACAAGGTTGAAGAGATCTCCTTCTACCTTGGAAGGATCTGAGGCTAAAAATTTGAAAAATACTAATCCTTCTGATGACATTCTGCTCTCAACTGAGGATACTGTTGTTCATCCTGAAGAGACTCTAAATGATTCAACTATAAGGCATCCATCACCAGTTCCCACACCTTTGGAGAACCCAGCTGAAACAACTCTTCCTACTGATGAATCTCAGGCTATTCCTTCTGATGATCCATCAAGGAATCCTTCTGAAGGAGTTCCTTTTGTTCCTTCTGATGAGCCTAAAAGCATTCCCACTAACAACCTTGGTGGAAATCCTTCTGATGAGCCTAAGGTTGTTTCCTCTAATGATGCACCACCTGTTACTTCTGATGCTGGTCAGACTGTTCTTCTTGATGCTAAAAAGCCTATTCCTACTGAGGATGATACACTTGTTTCCACTGATGCATCTCAGCCTATTTCTGCTGATACTAAGGAAGGTGCTCATTCACCAGATGCTACCCTAGTGATCCCTACTCCAGATGCTCCAAGATCTAGTTTTTTTTCTCCTTCTTCCACACCTGGTGGCAAACGAAAAAGTCTGGCTAAAAAGAGGAGTTCTAGGGTATTTGATCTGAATGCTTCTGATAGTTCATTCATCTAGGTTGATGATTCTGATGATTCTGATGAGGAACCGGTTATGTGGTCACTTTTGGATAGATGGGAACTTACAGAAATTATGGGTGGTAAGGTGAATACAATCTATAGGAGAGATGGGTCAGTCAAACACTTTACCTTTCTGAATGAAATACTTCATCCAGTGGATAGACAGGATCTTATCAAATTGTATGGATTGCTTTCTGAATGAAATACTTCATCCAGTGGATAGACTGCATCTGGTGTTGGTCTCTTCTTGCTGGGTGATATACATGTGTTGTTTGACTCGATATATCAGGATGGAAAAGGGTTTCAAGTTTGGGATAGATAGGCTAATTGGAGAGTATTGCGTTGGAAGTTTATCCTCTGGCTCATGTGCATCTGTTACAAACTGTATATAGTCATTATGTATATATGTTCTCGGATTTGCAGTATCCTTTGTCTGTGCAGGTTATGACCCAAATGTTAAAGCACAATTTGGTGCTTTCTGCTGAACCTGCTGGCAATGATATGTTGCATGCAGAGCAGTTGGTCAACCTTACTAAGGACATAATTCGTGCTGCCAATGTTGCTGCCACATCTTGAGAATGGTATTTTTTTTTTGTAAATTATTTCTTTTCTTTAGTTGTGTTTAAAAAAATAAAAATAAAATAAAAATAAAATTCAAAATTGTTTTGTATATCTTTTTTGCATACTAACTTTTATTTGAGGACCTTGTTGTACAGTTTTGTATCATATATGGTAATCAACTCACCATGTCTTTGGCAAGAAAGAGTTGACTCACCATGGGGGTACGGCTTTGGTGGGCATTCCTCAAATCCGTTGATAGTTGCTGATTTACTAAAAATCAGAAGGTTATCAATGTACCCTGGTCTCACACACTAAACAGTGGCTACTCCATGAGCAAATGACTCTGGTAAAGTGATATCAAATCCGTTGGATGGTTGACAATTTGCCAATAAATTTTATGGTGCTTAACTCACCATGTCATCATAGATGAAGAGTTGGCTAGCCCACAAGTTAATGGCTTGTGGTAAAGGCAGTGGAACACCATGGCTAATCTAGAGTTAACGACTTCAGGTAAAGACAACCCAAATCTGTTGATGGCTGTGATAGTTTGCCAAAAACCATTAGGGTTTTCCAACACACCATTGATTCACGTTCTAAGTGTTGGACTGGTTATTGGTTCACCAGGGTGATGTCATGATTCCACCAAAGAACCAGCTAGCCCAAGAGTGAGTAACTACTTGGTAAAGGCTTATCAAATCTACTTTGGTTATTGTTGCTGCTGGATCCTGATGCTGCTGATATGGGAGCTGCTGATAGATTTGTGGACTTCATTGCTGGTACTGATGGTTCTAGGAGTTGCTGCTGGTTCTTTCTCATGCTTTAGTTGCTGTGATCATCAATCCTCTTGCTCTTTAAAGATCTATCTGGAAACTTGAAGTTAACATAGTCAAATTCAAGTTTAGGGGAGGATTGTTAGGAATTATTGTAACAGTATGGTTCCTGCTGATCACGTTCCTGTTGATAGTTATTTTTGTTTCTGCTGATTAGTGTAGTTACTGCTGTTAGTGCAGTTACTGCTGATAGATTTGTTTTTGCGGATAGTAGTATCCGTATTATTAGTAATTAGTTAGGATATGCATGAGTTATTTTAGGAAGAGATAATGCATATCTTTTACATGTTTTGTAAGCTGCAGAATTAGGGTTTCTGATAGTATAAAAGAAACCTGTGGCTAGGGTTTATGTACACTTTTTGATAACATTATTTAGTGAATTAATATAGATCCATAGAGGATCAAGAGTTTTGTGTTTATTGTCTTCTTTAACTCTTGTGTTCATATTCCGCGTGGACATAAGTTTAACAGAGGTTCTCTATAGTTTGCTTGTGATTACACAGGTTTACTATCTGTTCATTAAGGCTCAAAAGATATATTTGGGACTGATCCAACAACGCGTCTCATCCAAACACCAATAATATCAACCAACAAGCTACCACAACAACCTAACCCGGACCCTTGGTCCTTAGGGGTCACGTACGCCACCAAACCATGACCATCGTGGGTCTTGGTGGCTCGTACGCCTCAACACCACAACCAAACACTCCCCAAATGGCTTCTACTACAACCAAACACAATCAATCAACCTCCAATCATCATCCAAACATCAAACCCATCAACTATTCCTAACCAATAACATGAAACTAAACCTAAAATGCAAAAACACAACAAAATGATACACCACATGATACCAAACCACTAGTTATATGTTTTATTAGTTGTAAATTAGTTTTAATCCCATGTTTCACCCAAAACCCACGATGGTCGAGCCATAAAGAAGCCATATGTGGCTTGTCAAGACCAAAACAAGCTTGACCCTTGTTCCATTTATGTTTTTACAAGCTGATCTACAAGATTTAATGAAAACCATAGAATCACGAATCGTATTTGTAACATTTAAAGGTGTTAATGAAGGCTTCTATAGGAGATATATATATATATATATATATATATATATATATATATATATATATATATATATATATATATATATATATATATATATATATATATATATATATATATGGAAAGAGGAAAGAGAGATCTACAAAATGGTGGTGGAGGTGAGACGTCACTCGCCGGAAAATGGCCGGAATTTGGCCGAAAGGTGGCCGGCGGTGGTGGTGGTATTTTAGGGTTAGGGTTTTTAATTTTGGAAGAGAGAGAGTAGAGAGAGAAAGTTGGTGTGTGTATGTTTTTTAGTGAGAGAAATGAAAGAGTGGAATGAGAGTTACGGAGGGTATTTATATTTAGTGTTAGGGACCAAAATAAAAATGGGAGGGGAGGGGAGGGTGGCCGGCTAGGGTAGAAATAGGGGGACCGGAGCCGTAATTTTTCATAAACTATCCCGTTTACCCATTCCCGAGCTCATATATTGTCCTACCAGTGTCCCACGATGTTCCTTCGACTTTCTGTTATGTTTATTTATGTTTTTCCACAAGTTTTGACTATTTATTTGCCAGGTTTCGAGTTACGGTTTAAAAGTTAAATTATTTCTTGTTTTAGGCTTTTATTGTGCTGAATCGAATAGTGCCTAAAAAAAGAGTTAAAACTCACACGATAACTCATTCAATAACAAAATAAATCATAAAAACCAATAAACGATATCAAATCAAGTCATGGTCGATAAAAATAGTGATAAAGGCAAAAGCTCGGTTTAGTTTAACGAAATGCGGTTACCTAAAAAAGACTCCCTAATTGCCAGTTGTCACACGAATGGTTTCGTTGGAATGCACTATGGTTTCTAAAGCAGCACCACAAGCTACAGCAGAAAAACAACCTGTAGAAAAACGAATACACGTAGCAATACATCCAGAGCATCCGGGTCAAACAATAGCCATCGGATCCACCTTGTCAATAGAAGGACGTAAGAAACTGTGCGACATGCTGAAGTAGAACTTGGATATATTCGCGTGGTGCTCAGCGGATATGACGGGTGACCCAAGACACATAGCAGAGCACAACTTAAACATACGTGAAGGATACACTCCAATAAGGCAAAAGAAAAGAGACCATGCACCAGAGAGAAACATGGCGATCCAAGAAGAGGTAGAAAAACTCGCGGATGCAGAAATCATGAAATAAGTACATTACCACAGTTGGTCAGCCAACCCTGTGATGATAACAAAGCACGACAGAAGTTGAAGGATGTGCGTTGACATCAAAGACCTCAACAAATCATGCCCAAAAGACGGTTACCCATTACCGGAGATAGATTGGAAAGTCGAATCACTCTTCAGATATCCTTTCAAATGCTTCCTGGATGCATACAAGGGCTATTACCAAATACAAATGGCAAAGGAAGATGAGGAAAAAACAGCGTTCTGTACAAACCAAGGAATATTCTGTTATACCAAAATGTCGTTTGGACTCAAAAATGCAGGAGCGACATATCAGCGGCTGGTAGATAAAGCTTTCCACAAGTAAATTGGCAGAAACCTAGAAGTGTATGTTGACGACCTGGTGATCAAGAGCCGCTCAGAGGAAGAAATACTAAGGGACATAGCAGAAACCTTTAAAACATTAATAGAAATAAACATGAAGCTGAACCCCAAGAAATGCACCTTCGGAATGGAAGAGGGAATGTTCCTGGGATACACTGTGAATACTAAAGGAATCAAGGTATGCCCAGACAAGGAGGAAGCCGTATTAAACCTTCCATCTCCAAAGTGCCTCAAGGATGTTCAAAAACTAAATGGGAAGCTGGCAAGTTTAAATAGATTCCTGTCTAAATCCGCTGAAAAGTCACTACCTTTCTTTAAAACACTCAAGAAGTGTACAAAAAAAAGTGACTTGCAGTGGACAAAAGAGGCGGAGGAAGCTTTTAAGCAGATGAAGAAAATGATAGCAAACCTCTTGTGACAACTCGTAAATTCCTCGATGCGTCGTAATTGGAGAAACATCAATTAGAGCGATCGTTTTAGCTAATTTGAGATACGAGTCGTATTATATATCGTTTTTATTGGAAATAATATTCTAAGATCATTGGCGTAATTTCCGAGGCATGAATCATTCGTTTGCTAGTCCAAACGAGCCCCAAATCTAGAATATCAAAAGATTGAGATAGTTACATCTAGGGTCCTTGGGATAATTTACGCAGCCGCCCTTGTAGTTTCATTTATACATGTCTAGTCCCTCCTGGTGGTATAAAACCCCACACCTCTCACATTATCTCATTTCACAATCCTTCTTTCTCTCTCTACAAAACATACACACATATCACACTTTCTCACTCTAACTTTCCGGCCACCACTCCCTGCCGCCGGCCACCACTGCCGTCGCCGGAAACCACCGCCGGAAAAATACAAACCTAACACCAAAAGATAGATCTCGAGCTTGTGGTTCCATTTCTATACCACACGCGCGTTCAAACCCGATAACGCGCTCTAGATCTCAAACCCTAGTTTCGTAAATTAGGGTTTTGTGATAAAAACTTGTTTAATGGTTCAAGGATTGATGGCTACGGGTTGTACCCGTTGGAGACCCTATCGCGACCCTCGTTTTCTCCTCTTTTCTTCTTGGTAAACACTCACCTCATCTCGTTATGGTTTCTTTTCTATTTTATCAAACGTAACTATATCTATGTTATATCGTGTTGTTTGTCGTGGATAGTAAAATGGATAAAAGTGTCATGAACAAGTTTTAATATTTTAAGAAACGGATTAAAAATGATTATGAAAGTAGTTAATAATGACTCGTGTGGTAATGTAATGAAAACAAGAAGGTTGTGTGTTGTTGTGTTAGTCACGAGTTGGGTCAAAACCGGATGACCCAGGTTGTATCTTGGTCTCGGTTGTAGATTTATTCATTAGGCATAGTTAGAGGTGAAATGGTGTTCGAAGTATGTTGCTTGTTTGTAATCGGGTCTACTGAGTTGGGTCTCAGATAGATTGGACTCGTGTATTTTGTTCAGATTCATGAAAGCATGTCGTGAGGTGTGTTTGGTTTGATCACTCTAGGGTGCGTCTTGTCTAGGTCTCAGTGATAACGAACGGCTAAAGGGTGTACAAAAATTTATGTTAGCGTTTTAATTAGATTTTCATTACAGTAACTACATTTCCAAATCTATGTTGGGGCTTATTTCTGTGTTTGCATCTGCACATGGATTTTGGAATCGATTGGGGCTCAAGCCTGTGTTACTTAGAGTGTGTTGGTTTAATTTTCAAATGGGTTGCAAAGCCCACAAGTTATTAAAAAGGGTGCGTTTGTTTGTTATTGGACTAATTAGAAGTGTACTACGACTTAATTATATAATCGATATCGGAACTAACAAAACCGCTCATAGTATAGATCAACGGGTAAACTTGTAATACGATAGTTGGTTATATATATATATATATATATATATATATATATATATATATATATATATATATATATATATATATATATATATATATACATACTAGTGTCAAAACCCTTCCGATGGATGTGTATGACTTGTGGTTTTTATTTTTATGATTTTGTGGATAAAATATATTCTAAAAAGTAATTAAAAGTTAAATGAAAGGGTAAAAATATATAATTAATATTACCATAATTCATTAAACCACTAAAAGCAGGTAAGTATTTTGATTTGTGGTTTTTATTTTTAAGATTTAGTAGAACAAATATATAGTTAAAAGTTTTTAAAAAGTTAAATTAAACGGTTAATAAGTATAATTGATGTTACCATTATCCATAAAACAACTAAAAGTAGGTAACTACTTTCTAACATTTTGTTCTAAATAATATTAATCATGAACATCTTTTACATTTGATAATATTATTAACATTTATTATTATTATTATTTTTTTGTTAATTATGTTTTTGTAATCGCCACTGAAGAAGTTGAGGTCAAAGACATCATGATCAGTTATATTGTGTCCAACTTCACATAGTTGTTTGATAAGTGCATTGGCCTTTGTTATCTTCGAGATCATTTTGTCCCTATTCCCGTTGAAAAATTGATATGTATCTGCTGTTTATATATCCAAAAATAAAATGAACTGAAACATATATGATAGAATTATATCAGGACGTTGATATAATAAAATCGTTTTGTTAACCCTTGAATCATTATCCCGACGTTGTAATTAGTTACTGTATTAGTTCATGGTAATTTTCCAACCCTTTAACACTTTACGTATGTAGGATTTAAAAAGTATATTGCCAATGGTGATGATTAACATTTTTTAGTCCCTATAAATTTGTTGAATGCTTAGTCCTAAAGTATCCGGATAGAGTTAATCATCAAGTATCTTGGCTGCCTTTTTTCTTATTCTGTATATCTCATAATAATGTAACAAAAAAAGGATTAGAATAAGCAAGTACTCACACACGGTGCCCTGTTCTTAGCTGGCTCACATTTTCAACCCTTGATCCTATAATTATAGTGTTCTCTTTCGATCAAACAACCCATAACTTTTATTATTTTTAGTCACTTTATAAGACATATATGCAATAACTTGCCCAATAGCTTAATGACCCGCCCGATCGGCGGCGAGCTTCACGTGATCTCTTCTTTATTATCTATGATTGATTAAAAAAATAGTTAACATGATAAGTATTGTAATGATAGACGGTACATAATGTCCATAATAACATATATTTTATTTTGTTAGTTTTATGGATATAAATTAGTAGACGTGAGTTAGGATCGAACTCGAGACTACGGGATTGCACACTTTACGTATGAGAATTTAAAGTTAATAATTAAATATAAAATGTTATATTTATTTATTGATTAAACAAAATAACTAACGGACGTTAAGTAATTAATGTAATGGACTAACGGGCGTTAAATGTATTTGGAAAAGGACTAGATTGCAAAGTTTGGAAGTTTCCGGAATCCCTTGGTGATACCCTTAACCGATCGGCCAAAGGAAAAAGGAAACAAAGACCAACTTGTTCACCAAGTTTTCTTGGGTATATATACAAGGCTAGGGGTCTTGTTTTTGCATCTCTTGTATTCATTGCTAAACCCTAAAATTGTTTTTGTGTGTGTTTTCAAGCTCCAAACCGATCGTACATCACCATAGGGTGTCGATCATCACTTTTCCATTAAACAAAGTTATTTGTTTTATCAAAACTAGCATTACTTTAATTCTTTTTAGTACGTGTGTACAAGAACGTAGTAATAACACACTATTGTTATTATTCTTGGATTGAATTACAAAACGGTAAGGGGTAATTCATATAATCCTAATAAATCAAATTAGGGTTCTTCCATTGCTAGTTTGTGGATTTGATTCTTGTTCGGCTAGAATCAAGAAAAGGTAGGCATATTCTTTTATGTTAATTAATTGTTCATTAATAAATCCTATACGCTTTCGCTTGACTACTTTGATGTTTTGTGGTTATTTATTTGAATGTCATGTTATATAATTCCAACAGTGGCATCACGAGTCATTGGTTTTTAATGAGTAATTAATTACATAAACGCGTAATAAAACAAATAATTTTATGTTGTTTGATATTATTGATCTAGGGTTTATGTTTAATTTTTGTTTGGTCGATTTTTTTTTAGTTAATTGGGGCGTACCCTTATTTTTTTTTGGTCGACACATACATAAATTTTTTATGGTTTTGAAAATTGTTTGCTAATCTTATTAAAACCTAGAATTAATATATTAATTACGTGATTAATTCATGAATAATTTGTTATGTGTCATGGAATTTTTATATGCGATCTTGTGACTATTTGTATAATTGTTATGATATATCCATGACTATACATGCATGTTAGTCATGGATAAGTTACTTTGATATTGCTTAATTGTTAAGATATATTTATTTACGATAAATCTTGAATTGGGGATGACTCCAATTATATAAATTAATGAATCAATTATGTGCAATTTGGTATATTTTTAATTTAGGGTTTACGCAATCGATTCTTCGATGTATGTGGCTCACTCTCAATTGTGAGAGTGAAAACCCTAATTAATATATACATTAATTTAACCTAGATATTGATTATTAATAGGGTTTTATCGAATAAGTTGCATGTGGCTACTTGTTTACACGTATAAATTGTTTATTATGTGCGCATTGTTTTTTAGTAGTTTATTTTTTATTTGTTACTTGTTTGTTTATTATGTTAGACAGTTTTAAGCAAAGGGTAATTTTGAATAGAAAAATAATACGGACTAAACAATGGCGAAATTTGATTTGTTTTGGAAGAGTTAAGTTTTCAATAGTTTAATTGATTGGTGACTTTGGTACAAATGGTCTGAACGGCTCACCCACTAGAATGAACTATAAAGGGGTTAATAAAGAAGTGCGCACAGTCACACTGAAAGGATGTCTAAGGTTATGCTTTCGCGCTTACCTGGTCCTCTGCCCCCTGTAAGTTCGAATGGAGCTACTTAGTAGGCCATAAAATGTGCAAACTCATCTTAAGGGCGAATTAGTTTTAATTCCATGCGCCACTTCTGTGGTAATTACCTGAAACACTAAGTGTTTACACTTATGTAAAAGTACGGTATAATGGATGATAATTAACACTAAATTCCTTGATTGGTGAACCCAATACCTCAATCAAAACTTTGATAATTTGATCTTTATGAATTGGTAATAAAAAGTTTTTTTATTAAATATATGCTACAAGATGAATGCATGACATCTTTGTACATATTTTATTTGACCACATAAAATCAAAATTAGTACCCTTTTAAATTAAGTTATATGCCATCTAATTAAACGGAACACTTGAAGTTGCAATTTACGTCATGACAGTACTTGGCTAGATTGTGATGGAGAGGTAAATCTCTATGTAAAGTCAGACCTTACAAGGACATATTTGCAGTTCTTTAAGTTAGACACTTAAGTTGAGTAGGAAGTGAGACCTGGACTCAATGGCATAAGATGGGATGAAACATGTTTATATTTGCAATAGCGTTGGAAAATATAAATCCCATAATGATCTAGGAGTTGGAAATTGTTTGCCAATTAATGTTCGACAGATTACCTTATTATATGATTTCGTTACTAGCAGATCAATTGATGTAATGAAACTATGATAATTTGGATCCTAGTTTTTCGAGAAAATTATATGGTTATATGTTTATATTACCGTTGGGTACATTTTGTTTTCTTGAAAAGTTGTATTATCGAAAATACTAATACTTGAAACTTTTTTCTGTAGAAATGGCTCAAAATAACGATAACACTAACACTGCACTAAGTTCTGCGTTCAAAAAATTTTTTGATCGAGAAAAGTTGACTGGCTCTAAGAATTTAAATGATTGGCACCGCTCTTTGAGAATTGTCTGTAGAGTTGCTGACCGGTTGAAATATCTTTATGAACCATGCCCTGCTGAACCAACTGGTCCCACAACTACTCAAACTGAAAAGGACGAGTGGAAACTGGAGTATAAGCGTCATAATGATGTGGCTTGTCTTATGTTGGGAACAATGGAATCTGCTCTTCATAAGCAGTTCGAACATTATTTCCCATATAATATGCTCAATGAACTTCGCACTATGTTCGAGAAACCAGCTGCCGTCGAGATTTATGACTTGACCGACGCGTTACACAGCTGTAGGCAGGGAGAGGGTAAACCCGTAAGTGCTCATGTACTGGAAATGAAAGGTTACATGGACCAGCTAAAAGCACTTGGCAAAACTTATGATGATGGCATGGCGTGAATCGATTAATAGATCCCTTAACAAGGATTTTAATGGTTTTGTCAGAAACTTCAATATGCACTGCGTAGGGAAGACAAGTTATCGACCTACACGCATTGCTAATTGACTATGAGAAAGGGTTGCCTCAAAAGGTTCCTACCGCCCAGGTACTTGCTATTCAGGGTGGAAGGATTAATAAGCCAAAACCGCAGCGTGCGAACAACAAGAAGGGGAAGGGTAAGGGAAAGGTTGACAAAGGCAAACAAGTGATGGCCTATCAACCTCAACCCAAGAAGAACCCTACTCCTAGGAAGGAAAATCCTAAAAAGGATCAAGCATGCCACCACTGTAAGAGCGTTGGGCATTGGAAGAGAAATTGTGCTCTCTATCTTGATGAATTGCGGGCAAATAAAATGAAGTACGAAGGGTCCATGGGCGCCGGTTCTTCAGGTAATTTATTTGTCATTGAATTATTTACTCTAAATCATAAAAATTCCTGGGTATATGATACTGGATGTGGTATTCACATTTGTAATACACTACAGGGGTTTAGAGTGGAAAGGAAGCTGGCCTATGGGGAGCAATATCTGCACGTGGGAAATGGCGCACATGCAGCTGTTGAAGCCATAGGAACGTTTAGTTTAGTATTTCCTTCGGGCTTAGTACTGTTATTAAACAATTGTCATTACGCACCTTCTATAATTAGAGGTGTTGTTTCCTTTTCAGTTTTGTTGGATGATGGTTTTACTCATACTATTTCACGTAATGGAATTGATGTTTCTTTAAATGGTGTATTTTATTTTAAAGCAATTACTGTGAATGGTGTGTTTGAAATTGATGTGACTGGAAATGAATCTAACAATAATAATAATTAGATGTTTAGCATTAACAAGAAGATAAACTTAGACTTGAATTCTTCTTATCTTTGGCATTGTAGACTTGCTCATATAGGCAAGGCTCGCATGCATAAGCTACAACAAGAAGGGCTTTTGCAAAATATCAATGATGAATCATTTGATAAATGTGAGTCATGCATATCTGGGAAGATGACTAAGAAACCTTTTCATAGCAATATGGAGAGGGCTTCTGATCTACTTCTTCTTATTCATACTGATGTCTATGGACCACTTAGACATGTGTCAAAGAGAGGTGCTAGCTACTTCTTAACCTTTACTGACGATTTCAGCCGTTATGGTTATGTTTATTTACTTAAGCATAAACATGAGGTGTTTGAAACATTTAAGGTTTTCAAAGCTGAAGTAGAACTGCAATTAGGAAAGAAGATTAAAGCTCTTCGATCCGATAGAGGAGGCAAGTATCTAAGCCAAGAGTTTAAAGATTACTTAGCTGAGAATGGAATTGTCCAGAATCTCACTTCTCCATATACTCCACAGCAAAATGGTGTATCTGAGAGAAGAAATCGTACATTGTTGGACATGATACGATATGTGTTTAATCTTACTAATCTACCTTTATCCTTTTAGGATTATGCTTTGGAATCAGCTGTTCGCATTCTAAATATGGTTCCCACAAAGATGGTTGATAAGACACCATATGAAATATGGCATGGTAAAGCTCCTAACTTGTCTTATTTAAAGGTCTGGGGTTATGAGGCGTATGTTAGACGTGACTCGGCAGATAAACTCCAACAAAGATCTGTAAAGTGTATCTTCGTAGGATACCCTAAGGAAACTATGGGTTACTACTTTTACTATCCAACTAAAAATAAAGTAATTGTTGCTAGGTATGGAGATTTTCTTGAAAGAGATCTCGTATCTCAAGAATTCAGTGGGAGAGTTTATTATCTGGAAGATGATCAAGAAGATGCATTACCTTCTGAAAACACTAACGTACTTCCAGTAGAACCTGATAGTCTGGGTCCTCCACCAGAAGTTGAAGTGATTCCCGTTCGTAGATCCGTAAGGAATACGCGTGCACCTGATCGTCTATGTCTTAACGTAGAGATTGAGGAAACTATGTTAGGAGATCTTGGAGAGCCTACTAGTTATAAAGCTGCCATGGCAAGTCCTGATAAGGAAAAATGGCAGGTTGCAATGAATGGGGAAATGCAATCCATGAGAGAAAATGAATTCTGGGTAGAGGTCGATTTACCTCCAAACGCCAAGGTGGTTGGAAGTAAATGGCTCTATAAGATTAAGACTGACATGGATGGCAATATACACATCTATAAAGCTCGTCTAGTTGCGCAAGGTTTTACTCAAACTTATGGCATTGATTACGAGGAGACCTTTTCTCCTGTAGCGGACATTAGAGCTATTAGAATTCTCATAGCTATAGATGCGTACTATGACTATGAGATATGGCAAATGGATGTCAAAACCGCCTTCTTAAATGGTCGCTTAGATGAAGACATCTATATGAAGCAACCTGAGGGGTTCGTGAATCCACAATTTCCAAACCGTGTATGCAAACTTCAAAGGTCCATTTATGGATTGAAGCAAGCATCAAGGCAATGGAATAAGAGATTTGATGAAGAAATCAAAAGGTATGGATTTATTCAAAATCTTGATGAGCCATGTGTATATCACAAAGTTAGTGGGAGTGATGTAATTTTCCTAATTCTTTATGTCGATGACATATTAATTATGGGAAAAGACATTCCAAGTTTGCAAAATGTTAAGGCATATCTTGGGAAGTGTTTTTCCAAGAAGGATTTAGGAGAAGCGTGCATACATTCGGGAATCAAGATCTACCGAGATAGGTCAAAGCGGTTAATTGGTTTAAGTCAAAGCGTTACATTGATAAAATATTGAAGAGATTCAATATGCAAAATTCCAAGAAAGGATATTTGCCGATGGAAGTAAAGCATGGCTTATGTAGCGATATGTGTGCTTCAACACTTGCTGAGGTGGCACGCATGCAGAAAGCTCCTTATGCTTCGGCTGTAGGATCTATTATGTATGCTGTGAGATGCACAAGGCCAGATGTGGCGTTCGCTCAAAACATGACCAGTCGATATCAATAGAATGCGGGTGAACCTCACTGGATTGCTGTTAAGCATATTCTTAAGTATCTTAGGAATACGAAAGATATGTTTTTAGTGTATGGAGGAAATCCACACGAACTTGGTGTTACAGGTTACGTGTGATGCATCCCTGGCAGTGTGATAAAGATGATACGAAGTCTCAGACGGGTTATGTCTTTGTCATCAATGGAGGAGCAATTGACTGGAAGAGCAAGAAGCAGAGTACGATTGCGATGTCTGTGAGAATCGAATACATAGCCTTTGCTTCGAAGCTGCAATGAAGGCTGTTTGGATTAGGAAATTCATTTCAGGGCTTGGTGTTATGCCTTCAATTGAATCACCTATTGATCTGTATTGTGACAATTACGCTACAATCATATTTGCCAATGAACCTGGAGTCATAAAGGGCACCAGACATTTTCTACGAAAGTATCACTATGTTCGGGAACAAGTCCGCGAAGGTGAAATTAATCTATTGAAAGTTCACACAGATGATAACTTAGCTGATCCTTTCACTAAGGCTTTAGCTAAAGACAAGCTTATTGGACTTGCCAATGGAATTGGACTTCGTTTAGCTAATAGTTTCATGCATAACTGTGATTAGTATTTGGATAAAGGATATTGTAAAACATTTATTATTTTAATGAAATAAAGTTTGGGTTATGTTTATTTTCATTTATAATATGGTTGTCCTATATTTGCATGTTTAATCCGTGAATAACTAAGTTATTCTAAATCTCCGTTGTCGATTAATGATATGGGAGTATCATTAAACTAAGACAAATCTGAGAGATGTGGTAGAATATACTTGAAAGTATATTAATGAGAATGCATACCATTTCGAGATGATATTCAATGAATTGAATATAGGACTTATCCCAACTACATAATTTACTTTGTGGATATTGTTATAAGTAAATTATGAATAGTTATCCTCAGACTTGAGATACCGGATAAGTGTCATAAATGTAGTGCATTTCTGTGGAGCAACTTAACGCTATATGCGAATGGCGGTAGTTATAAGGGTTGTTTTCGGAAATGTTACAAAGTTTGTGGGTTATTCTTGTAGTCAAGATAGAATTTGTTCCTTCAAATTATTTGGAGTTTAATCTGCTGGCCCTCGTAGGGTTGACAAGATGTCGTGCGGCGCACCCAAATCTCCCCTAAATATGTTTAGATGATTCGGTAATCTTGGTCAATCACTTATAACGAGAAACAAAATAGTTTTATAAAGAATGACTTAATTCCATATCTTTATTTAACGTGGTATTAGAAACAAAAGGATAATAATAATGAGAAATCATTAAAAGGTTTTCCAGGAGCCTTACTCGAGTTGTACTAGAGGCATCGAAGTGTTGCTAGACGCTAACCGATGTGATCACTCTATTAAGATATATCCAAGTGGGAGCTGTTAGTTTTATGGATATAAATTAGTAGACGTGAGTTAGGATCGAACTCGAGACTACGGGATTGCACACTTTACGTATGAGAATTTAAAGTTAATAATTAAATATAAAATGTTATATTTATTTATTGATTAAACAAAATAACTAACGGACGTTAAGTAATTAATGTAATGGACTAACGGGCGTTAAATGTATTTGGAAAAGGACTAGATTGCAAAGTTTGGAAGTTTCCGGAATCCCTTGGTGATACCCTTAACCGATCGGCCAAAGGAAAAAGGAAAAAAAGACCAACTTGTTCACCAAGTTTGCTTGGGTATATATACAAGGCTAGGGGTCTTGTTTTTGCATCTCTTGTATTCATTGCTAAACCCTAAAATTGTTTTTGTGTGTGTTTTCAAGCTCCAAACTGATCGTACATCACCATAGGGTGTCGACTTTTCCATTAAACAAAGTTATTTGTTCTATCAAAACTAGCATTACTTTAATTCGGTTTAGTACGTGTGTACAAGAACGTAGTAATAACACACTATTGTTATTATTCTTGGATTGAATTACAAAACGGTAAGGGGTAATTCATATAATCCTAATAAATCAAATTAGGGTTCTTCCATTACTAGTTTGTGGATTTGATTCTTGTTCGGCTAGAATCAAGAAAAGGTACGCATATTCTTTTATGTTAATTAATTGTTCATTAATAAATCCTATACGCTTCCGCTTGATTACTTTGATGTTTTGTGGTTATTTATTTGAATGTCATGTTATATAATTCCAACATATTTGTGATAAGCAAATAAATCCAAATGAGGCACTATATTCCAAGTTTATATTGTCAAGGAACCATAAGAATTTTTCTTGGCCAGCGGCTATTGCGTTGCCTCATCCAAGTATTCTTCCAGTTGCTATCATGGGTTTCTGCACCAAGGTTTCTGCAACTCATTGCAACTGGCTTTTTATGTTGGTGCCATGTGACAAAGATCGTCTAACTTATCTTTTATTTTCTTATTTGACATGTTGCTCTAATTGTTGGAGAACAGTTAGTTGGAAAGCTTATAGATCTTTTTACCTGCATATTAAGACATGCAAGTTAAGACGAAAGTTCAGATTCTTTAAGAACCGTTGTCTTCTGATATGTTTAGGAAAATAATTAAGACTATTAGTGAAACTACAATATGAATTGGAAGTTATACACAATAATACACATTACTGTATATAACTTCTTCTACGTAGACTCTAACCGCTCTAAAAAAAGCTTTCTTTATGTTTGACAACTTCACCAATACAATATCTAGAACTAAAAATAAAGTGGCAATATTTGTATCATCCCTAGCAATTGACCTCTTTTGTATATCTTTGATGAGAAACCTCTATATTGCATAACCTATTTCAAGACGAGTACAATATAATCATGAATAGGAAACATAAACTTAGTGGTGGTAATTCCATCATACATTTTGATGGTCATTATAGTAATACCCATTTTACGACATCGTCCACACAGAGTACTTTTCTATATTAAAACTATTGAATTACTTGCACTAATGCTTACAGTAAGAAACATGTACATTTGGATGCCAATAGTTCTCGTGCTTTGCTTGGACGATAGCAATAGTGATGTAAGTCCTATTAATTGCATTTCATTTTACTTGATATTGACAACAGACTGGTAATAACTGCTGACGTGTGACCATCTATAATTCCTACATTAAATAATCCTTTTTTGTTGCCGCTACTTTTAAACTGATTATTTGACTGCACATGAACACTACGGACTGATTATCTAATAATTTAAAACACATTAATCAAAAAATCATTTTCAAAGTACAATGGCAAACACCCCTTAATACCAAAAGCTAGTAATTATTCAAGAACAATAGTGGAAAACTAGAAGGGGGGTTGAATAGTTTTACCGATTAAAAATCGTTTTAAAATATTTAGATCGACTTATGTCAATGTATTTGGATTTGTGTTGGATGTTGATAAACAAACATATAGAAATATAAATATGTAATGAAAACATAAAAAGTAAGAAGCACAAAACCACAATGCGAGTATTTATAGTGGTTCGGGTACAAGGACACCTTCCTTGCCCTACTCTACTCCCCGAGTCACCTACTCGAGAGTTCGTAATCACTACACAACACCGACTCCTTATGGTGGAGAAACCTTCACAACTTCGCCTACTCTTTATCCGGTACAAGGCTAGATACCGGGTTCTTTCACCAAGGAGAACCAAACCTATCACAACGTCGCCTACCCTTTATCCGGTACTAGGCTAGATACCGAATTCCATTACAATTGAGGAACTACTACCCAACACTACACCAACACCTAACCCCAAAGGAGATCAACTCCTTATAATAACATCAACAAGGATAACAATATCCTTTGACCCAATACTAATCTATCTTGTACATCGAATCACACCATATCGAATGTAAACCTTAGGCACCTTTCACTAATGCCTTTGACTCGATCTTCAAGACACCATTCACTAATGTCTTGTGACTTGACTTCTAGGCACCCTTCACTAATGTCTCTAGTCTTGACTTCTAAGAACCCTTCACAAGTGCTTACAATACGGACAATCGACACCCAACACTAATATCTTCGTCTTGACACTTGAGACATCTTTCACTAATGTCTTCAACACTACACTTCTTAGGAGAAAGAAAAGAACCATCAACAAGAGAACTTCAGTAGTCTTGATAATGAGGAAGCATGGCAACTCATAGACTTGAGCTTGCTTGACTTCAAAGGTGGTGATCTCGCCTTTAAGAGAAACCTAGAGGATCACACAAAAACAAAACTACATACATAGATCACTTGGATCTGTGGTTAGAGTTTTTAACTCAAAGAGAAAGTATGTGAGAAAGGGGTAAGAAACAATGAAGAAATGGCTCACTATTTATAGAGAGAAAACATCTTATGTTCCACGGATCCCACCTTTAAGGGATCCGTCTAGTGTAATGTTAGGGATCCGTGGGACGCTCCTCTTTGCCCATGGGTATTTTGGTTCATGGGTCATGGGTTATGGATCATGGTATCAAAGTATATACAATGTATCTCCAAGATGCAATGCATCTAGTCCAAGGTTCATGGATTAAAATTATGGGCCATAGATTAAAACCATGTATGACATAGGCATGATGTCATGTGATGGGTTATGGGTCAAGCTCCATGGGTTATGGGTTGTAACCAACCATATTCAATGTATTTGGTCAATGGGTTAAATGCTTAAGTTTCTACCCATTTATATTATCCATTATAATACATACTAGTTATGTATATATTTGCCCAATATGTAAACACTAGTTTTTGTACATATATATTATTAAGTCATAAAATCACTTATACTTGTTTAAGTGTTTTATGTAAAAACGTAAGTGTGTTAGAAAACTATTGGCTCAAACCATTTACGTATTTTATTTGTTTCGTTAAAATGATTTTACGTTTGTTATCGACAAAACATAAAAAGATCGTAGAATATAAATAAACATTTTTACAGCTTATTTGTATTAACAATCTCCCCCTTTTTGTTGATGACAAAACATAAAATTATTTTAAGAAAAAACTAAAATTCGTAAAAGTTGGAAAATAAACTAACACATTGTTTTTAAGAAAAACATGTAAAAATAAGGAGTTGGAAAATTTAGTGCACTTGTGGGATTAGTTCACACCTGGTAATGGGTCAGGAGGTATGGAGTATACACTCATTAGGTCCCTGAACACCCTGACTCTTTTAGTGGTTTGTACAGGTAGTGTTTCCACTGCTAGTGCTAAGTTAACACTGATAGGTAGTGTTTCCACTGCTAGTGTTAAGTTGGCACTGATAGGTAGTGTTACCACTTTTAGTGCTATGAAAGCACTGCTAGTGCTATGAAAGCACTGCTAGTACTATGAAAGCACTGCTAGTGTTATGAAAGTACTGCTAGTACTGAAATAAACTTGTAACAGGCATTGACCCATTCAAGTGGCAGTTACAACTGCATAATGACCACGTTTAATTGGTCATGTAACCACTAACGCCTATAATGGGGATAACTATGAGGCGATTAATGGGCCGATTAATTCTCATAATTCCATTTGACTAGCTCAGAGTAATCTCCTATAAATAGGATATCTGATTATGCATGAAACACACACGTAAAAATGATTAACACTTCTAAGCAAAAGGGTTATTGAATTATGCCTAATTCTATAACTACATTTGGTCTTATCCCAAGTAGATATTCATGTAACCCAGGCATTAGGGTCGAATACTTTACTTTGGAAAGTGATCACACGATTCCAAGTGATGTCTGGTAACCACCTAGTGGTATTGTTTCTGCTGACATTGATTATCTAACCCTGTTCTGGGAGAATACACACCAACAATCAAAGTAAACTATTTGTGATAATCAATGGCTGCTGCTGCAAAGAAACGCATGGCTTCAAACTTTGCTAAGATTGATAAGTTTGAAGGGGTGGACTTTAGGAGGTGGCAAAAGAAGATGCACTTCCTGCTGTCAAGTATGAGTGTGGTTTATGTGCTAACCACTCCTATTCCTGATGATGGGGATGATGCTACAGTGGAACATATCAGGAGGAGGAGCAAATGGAAGAATGATGACTACATTTGCAGAGGTTTAATTCTCAATGGTATGTCTGATTCTCTTTTTGACATTTATCAGAACATTGAATCTTCCAAAGAAGTGTGGGATTCCTTGGATGCCAAATATATGGCTGAGGATGCATCAAGTAAGAAGTTTCTTGTAAGTAATTTCACAAATTACAAAATGACTGATTCAAGACCAGTTATGGAACAATAAAATGAACTTCTTGGAATACTTGGAAGGTTTACACAACACAATATGAACATGGATGAGGCCATTAAAGTCTCTTGTGTCATTGACAAACTCCCTCCTTCTTGGAAAGATTTCAAGCATACCTTGAAACATAAGAAAGAGGAACTAACTCTGGTTGAGTTGGGCAGTCATCTGCGCATTGAGGAATCTCTCGAGGTGCAGGATAATGACAAGCCAAAGAGTAGCAATGCTTCTGGTGCATCTGTTGTCAATATGGTGGAGCATAATAACTCCACCAGGTACAATGACAACAAAGGCAAGCAAATATCATGAAAACACAAGCAGCGATCCTAACAAGAAGGCAACACCTACTTGTTGGAAATGTGGCAAGACTGGTCACATTAAAAGGGACTTCAAAGGTGTTAAAGTTGGTGGTAAAGCCAATGGATCAGGCACTAATGGTTCGGGGAGTGGTGGTTCAACCAACTCACTGAAAGGTCAGAATATGTTTAATAAGTCTTTTCAGATTTACTATGTTACATATGTATCTGAATCTTATTATGTGCAGGATGATGATGTTGCGTAGTGGGTTGACTCTGGTGCAACAATTCATGTGTGCAAAGATAGAAGCTGGTTCAAGACTTATGAGTCACTGAATGATGGTTCTATTCTTCACATGGGAAATGAGTCAACAGCCTTGGTGCATGGTCGTGGTTGTGTAGACCTTAGATTTAGTTCTGGAAAGATTGTAACTTTGTTTAATGTTATTCATGTATCTGATATAAGGAAAAACTTGGTTTCTAGTAGTGTTTTGAATAATCATGGATATAAACAAGTTATTGAATCTGATAAATTTGTCTTGTCTAAATGTGGTGTTCTTATTGGTTTTGGTTATTTATGTAATCAAATGTTCAGGCTTAATATTACCACTGATAGTGTTAATTCAGCCTTTGTGACCACCTCTGACCAGTATGACTCTACCCTTTGGCATGATAGACTTGGCCATGTACACTATAAGAGAATGCAAGATATGTCTAAGGATGAGTTAATCCCAGCATTTGACATGGACACTGAAAAGTGTAAAACTTGCATGTTGACCATGATAACTAAGAAACCTTTTCAGGATGTTAGTCGTGAGACTAAGCTCTTGGAGCTAATACACAGTGACCTGTGTGATTTGCATGCCACTCCATCTTTGGGGAATAAGAAGTACTTTGTGACATTTATTGATGATGCTTCTAGGTTTTGTTATGTCTATCTTTTACATACTAGGGTGAAGCTATGTTAAAAGCTTGCTATTTATTAAATAGGGTTCCCAACAAAAGGAACAAGGTTACCCCTTATGAACTCTGGACTAAAAGGAAACCCAACCTGAACTATCTCAGGGTTTGGGGTTGTAGGGCTTTTGTAAGACTCCCGATCCAAAGTGAAAACTTTGGGTGAAAGAGGCATTGATTGCATCTTTGTTGGATATGCTGAGCATTCCAAGGCTTTTAGGTTCTATGTTATTGAACCTAATGAATATGTTTCAGTTAACTCCATAATTGAATCAAGGGATGCAAACTTTGATGAGAATAGATTTTCATCAGTCCCTAGACCAAGTATGAGGATTCCTAATGGAACTCCTAACACTGGTGAATCAGAGGTCCCTAATGAAGTGCCATCAGAGGTCCCTGATGAGGTTGTGGTTCAACAACCTGAACCTATGCTTAGAAAGAGCAAAAGGGTAAGGACTCCAAAGTCATTTGGACCTGAGTTTCAACTATACTTAGTTGAAGGAACAAGGAATGAGGTCTCTGACCAATACTACTATTGCTTCATTGTTGAGGATGATCCTAAGACATTTGAAGAAGCAATGAAGTCCCAGGATATTGCCTTCTGGAAAGAAGCAATCAATGATGAGATGGACTCCATCATGGGCAACAACACTTGGGTGTTGGTTGATCTACCACCAGGTTGCAAACCTTTGGGTTGCAAATAAATTTTCAAAAGAAAAATGAAGGTAGATGGAACTATTGAAAAGTTCAAGGCTAGACTAGTCATTCAGGGCTTTAAACAAAAGTCAAGGATAGACTATTTTGATACTTATGCCCTTGTGGCTCGTATCAGTACCATAAGACTGCTGATTGCTTTGACATCTATTCACAATCTGATTATTCATCAGATGGATGTGAAGACAGCTTTCTTGAATGGTGAATTGGATGAGGAGGTTTATATGAACCAACCTCAGGGCTTCATCATGCCTGGCAATGAAAATAAGGTGTGTAAACTGATTAAGTCTCTTTATGGACTAAAGCAGGAACCTAAGCAATGGCATCAAAAATTTGATGAAGTGGTTTTGTCTAGTGGTTATGTTCTTAACCAAGCTGACAAATGTGTATATAGCAAATTTGATGAATCTGGTAAAGGAGTTATCATTTGTCTATATGTTGATGACATGTTGATCTTTGGCACTGACCAAAATCAAGTTGACTTGACAAAGGAATTTTTGTCATCAAGGTTCTCCGTGAAGGACATGGGGGAGGCTGATGTTATCCTTGGTATAAGGATTAAACATGAAAGTAAAAGAATTTCTATCTCTCAGTCTCATTTTATTGAGAAGGTATTGAGGAAATTCAATTACTTTGATTGTACTCCAGTGAGTACACCTATGGATACTTGTGAGAAGTTAATGCCTAATAATGGCAAATATGTATCTCAACTTGAGTATTCTAGGATAATTGGCTGCTTGATGTATGCCATGACTTGTACAAGACCTGATATTGGTTTTGCAGTGGGAAAATTGAGCAGGTATACTAGTAATCCTAGTGCTCATCACTGGCAAGAAGTTCAAAGGGTACTGAAGTATTTGAAGAGAACTATGGATTATAGTCTCTCATATACTGGTTACCCATCAGTGTTGGAAGGATACTCTGATGCAAGTTGGATCATAACACTGAAGACAATTGCCTACCGTGGGTGGGTATTCCTACTTGGTAGAGGTGCAATTTCTTGGGCATCCAAGAAGCAAACTTGCATCACCAGTTCAACAATGGAATATGTATTTGTGGCTTTAGCATTACTGGCTGTAAAAGAAGTTGAATGGTTGAAAAACTTGCTTCTTGAGATTCCATTGTGGCCTAAACCTATAGCACCTATTTCTATCCGATGTGATAGTGCAGCTACATTGGCTAAGGCTTATAGCCAGATGTACAATGGTAAGTCTAGACACTTAGGTGTTAGACATAGCATGATTCGTGAGCTTATCATGAATGGGGTGGTATCTATAGAGTTTGTTAGATCTCAACAAAATTTGGCTGATCACTTGCAAAGGGTTTGGCTAGAGACTTGGTTATAAAGTCTGCTAAAGGGATGGGTTTAAGTCCAACTTAGTCACTGAATGCTAGGAAACCCAACTCCCTCCTAAGGAAACTTGGGAGCTGAGTTCAATGTGGAAAATTGAACATTGATGGATGGAGCACATGTTTTATTTTACATCCCAAGGTTGTGCTCGAACCTGCGAAAGGAGGATGAAGTCTTTACTTCTTAATGGTTATTTGTCTTTGAAAAGTGCTTGGCAAGAGCATGAATAAAGAGGAACCACCTATGTGAATGTTGAAGTTTTGCCGCTTCAGGGAGCTTTTGGACTTTTAGCTTTTACAACATTTATGAATTTGGATATGGAAACATGGCTTGTATAGTGTCGAGTGATAAGTGTTTGAAAACTTGTGTGTATTTTATCTCCGTGTATTCAAATGGGTTGAAGGGTTCAATTCGTAGAACACCCTGATTCTCGAATATTTGAACGTGTAATGTACTAAGATGGAAATTCAATCCTCATGATATTTTCGTTTATGCACATGTTTTGTTTGATGTTGTTTTTTCATGCAAAGTAAGTGCACTAAATTTAGGGAGGATTGTTGGAAAATTTAGTGCACTTGTGGGATTAGTTCACTCCTGGTAATGGGTCAGGAGGTATGGAGTATACACTCATTAGGTCCCTGAACACCTTGACTCTTTTAGTGGTTTGTACAGGTAGTGTTTCCACTGCTAGTGCTAAGTTAACACTGATAGGTAGTGTTTCCACTGCTAGTGTTAAGTTGGCACTGATAGGTAGTGTTACCACTGCTAGTGCTATGAAAGCACTGCTAGTGCTATGAAAGCACTGCTAGTGCTATGAAAGCACTGCTAGTGCTATGAAAGCATTGCTAGTGCTATGAAAGCACTGCTAGTGTTATGAAACTACTGCTAGTACTGAAATAAACTTGTAACAAGCATTGACCTATACAAGTGGCAGTTACAACTGCATAATGACCACGTTTAATTGGTCATGTAACCACTAACAGCTATAATGGGAATAATTATGAGGCGATTAATGGGCCGATTAATTATCATAATTCCATTTGACTAGCTCAGAGTAATCTCCTATAAATAGGATATCTGATTATGCATGAAACACATACAGAAACCGATTAACACTTCTAAGCAAAAGGGTTATTGAATTGTGCCTAATTCTATAACTACATTTGGTCTTATCCCAAGTAGATATTCGTGTAACCCAGGCATTAGGGTCGAATAGTTTACTTTGGAAAGTGATCACACGATTTCAAGTGATATCCGGTAACTACCTAGTGGTATTGTTTCTGCTGACATTGATTATCTAACCCTGTACTGCGAGAATACACACCAATAGTAGAGAGCAAGTGACGGGAATAGTTCTCGTCTTAACTCCCCCTTGACGAGTCCATCCCTTTGTGAGGGCGTCAAGTAAATAAAAACTACTAAGCTAATGTATTGCAACTAAGTTTGCAAATGGTTTCGTCTTAGCGACGATAATGCTCCCCCTAGATAATTGCAACTTTGCAAGGGGACGTCATCAAATGTAATCCTAATATTGCAAATGATCTTGCAATGTAATGTTTGTCACAAAGCTCCCCCTAGCTTTAGAGTGTCAAATTCTTCATGTGTAAATTGAACAACTACAAAACAAAGGTTAGAAAAACAAGTATATAATGCATAATTTCCTGCAAATATGACTCAAGTTAGTAGAAAACTAGTTTTCTGTTGCACGGATCCCACGGTTCCCTCCTTGGGGGGATCCGTCTAGGCAAATATCAGGGATTCGTCTGTTTGATGACTAGTTTTAGCAATGGTGATATAACAAATAATGTTAACATCAAAGTGAGATATGTATTATACAACATAATCATATTCTCAGAAATATAGCAAGTATCATGTAATTTTATTTAATAAAACTAGAGATATGATATACATGACTCTAAAAAGTAAGAAAATGAACGATACATGACTTGGAATTACTAGACTTATCTAAGTAACGCTTGATACTAGGACACCACTAAAATCCTCTAGCTTAAGTTTGTTTAGGTTTAATCTCGTTGAAACATTCGAGGAGATGATAAAACATGAAACGTTGATCTTCCCGTACTTCATGTATCAAACTTTCAACATGTTGACAATGATACCAATCTTTGTCATGGCTAGGTAGTGGTGGTGGAAGAAAGGAAATTGCTTGATGCGAAGGATCAAGTGAAGCGGGTTGAGGAGCCTCAAACGATGGAGGGATTGGTGAAGGCGCATTTGAAGATGGCTCGACTAAGAATGATGGGGGTGGTAGAGAGGTGTCAACTTCCATGTGGTCGGATGGTTGACTTTGATAATTTCTCATAATCCAAATGGGATTATTTGATGGTGACGGTGAAAAGGAAGCCGGAGCTAGTGTTGACTCAACACCTTGATTTTGTTCCATTATTCCTCCTACTGAGGAGAATGTTGCCGGTGGAGGAGGATGAGACGGCCTAGGAGGCAAATCCTCTAGATTGTAGAGGTGTGGTGATGAGATTGGAGTTGTGAATGAAAGGGCTTAGGCATGATGTCATGTGATGGGTTATTGGTCAAGCTCCATGGGTTATGGGTTGTAACCAACCATATTCAATGTATTTGGTCAATGGGTTAAATGCTTAAGTTTCTACCCATTTATATTACCCATTATAATACATACTAGTTATGTATATATTTGCCCAATATGTAAACACTAGTTGTTGTACATATATATTATTAAGTCATAAAATCACTTATACTTGTTTTAGTGTTTTATGTGAAAACGTAAATGTGTTAGAAAACTATTGGCTCAAACCATTTACGTATTTTATTTGTTTTGTTAAAATGATTTTACGTTTGTTATCGACAAAACATTAAAAGATCGTAGAATATAAATAAACGTTTTTACAGCTTATTTGTATTAACAACAATGTTTAAGTATTTGTTTCAAACGAAAGCCTACTAAATAATAGTCATAGTAACCTTTCATGTCTGTTTGGATTTAAGAACAATGTTTAAGTATTTGTTTCAAACGAAAGCCTACTAAATAATAGTCATAGTAATTATTCAAGAACAATGTTTAAGTATTTGTTTCAAAAGAAACCCTACTAAATAATAGTCATAGTAATGTTTCATGTCTGTTTGGATTTATCTACGAGCTATAATAAAGTTGCTCTAAGCTCCTGTTTGGATTTATCTTTTTGAACTGCTTAAATGGTAACTTAGTTGTTTTTTCAATTTTTACGTATAAACTTCTTTTAATTTAAATATATAATCAAATTTTTCTAAGTGATTATGGATCACAGGCTGATCTTAATAAATAAGAAAAAGTGAGCTTATGATCTTTCTTACAAATTCAAACAAGACAGAAAAGCCTAACTCAAATACCCTTTGAAATTGAACAAAATAAATTCTAACCCATTGTTTTGACCAGTTTACAGATGAATAATAATAAATAACACACCTTTTATTAAATGAAGGGTATCTAGATGATATCTTTTGGGTGAAAGTATCATATGTTAGGATCAGATGACACATACAAACACAATTAACTGCCACACACACTACCACAATTAAGAACACAAGGATATAAGGTGGTTCGGTATCTGACCTACGTCCACCGTGGGTAACTAGGAGTGTTTATTTCTTGTTGTAATCTGTTGGTGTGTCTTACAAATATAGAGTGATCATCTTTATATAGGGATGATAAAGATAACTGACCTAATAAACAATCAGACCATTATCTACCACTACTGAATTATTCATCTTCAGTGGTTTCTTTTTCTGCCACTAATTGTTAAGTGGCTTCTTTTTCTGCCACTATGTGTGAGTGGCTTCACCTAACTCAACAATCTCCCACTTGAAGCCACGGAACAATCTTCACCTGTGCTTCAACTGTGTATCTCTGTATTTCTGTAAAACAAGAAATTTTGATCTTAGCTCCATCTTCCTATTTACCCTGGCCTACTCTTCAATTAACCTGAAGCTCCCGTTAGCTCCAACACATCAGTCATGACTGAAACTGTCACTGACCCATTCTCTGTCCCTATCGGCTCCCACTGACACGAACTGCCCGATCCTGGAACATCCTGAGAACAAACACTATCCGAATAAAGCAGATAATCAACTGGAGAGAATTTGATGCTGGAATATGGTTCTCTTAACCCATGTCGTGCGGTAACTCGACTGAAGCACAACCTATGCTCCCACCGCCATGAATGCCCCCGACCGGTTTCATGAACCTTTTCTAGCACGTTCAACTTGAATCTGACATGTGACTCTGGGTTTGCCATCTGCAAAGCAAACCTTCTTCTGCCCCGAGACTCGTGAACCGGACTTTGGTCTTCTTCTAACCGGACGGTTACTCCCTCAGACTGACCACATACAGCGAACCTTGTTTCTTTCCTTGAGCTACGACTAGATTTCCCTTCATAACCTTCCACGCCCGTTCTCGAACTTAACCTCGTGTCCTGTTCATCCAACGCCCAACGAAATCAACTGTTTCTTCAGACTGGGAATTACCCGGACATCCTTCAAAGTCCATAGACCGACTGGAGTCTTTAGATCTAAGTCACCTATGCTTGTCACATCAAGAACCTCATCGTTCGCCAGTCTTACCTTACCAAAATCCCCTTCTTTCAGATTCCGCAGTGCTTCACGGCTGTGGGTAGCGTGAAATGAAGCACCTGAATCCATAACCCAGAATCCACATTGCTCTCCACACTACGATCAAAAATCATCATCTGTATGGTCTGCTGCAACGTTAACTCTTTTCTTGTCTTTTGGACATTGATTCCTGAAATGTCCAACCTCTTTACAGTTTCAATAAGTCACATCATTTCGAGTCCTCGACTGACTCCTTCTCCTGTTCCCACTCCCACTACCTCTGTTATTTCTTCTACCTCTGACCGCATTCAATTGTTCACTTGATGATTCCCCGGAATTTCTTCGTCTGGCGTCTTCGCCTAGAATTAAATCCCGAATTCCCTCAAAAGTGAGACCTTTCGATCCTGATGAACTAGTAACGGCTGTAATCGTTCCGGACCAACTGTCGGGTAATGATGATAACAGTAGTAAAGCTTGAACTTCATCCTCGAACTTTATTCCCATGACCCAAGTCGGATAAAATCGAGTTTAAATTGTTGATGTGCACTGTAACTGAACTTCCTTCCCTCATCCTCGTGTTGACTAGCTCCCGAATTAGGAAGACTTTATTTGCTGCCGACGGCTTCTCGTACATATTAGACAATGCCTCCATGATTCCCTTTGCAGAGGTCTCCTTCAGAATGTTGAACGCAACATCCTTTGACAATGCTAGTCTAATAAATGCCTTGGCCTTTTTATCCAAAGTCTCCCACTCTGCCTGTGTCATCGCCTCTGGTTTTTCACCTAAAACTGCGTCCAAGTCTTTCTGCACGAGGAAATCTTCAATTTGCATCTTCCACCAACCAAAGTCCTTCCCATCAAACTTCTCAATCTGAAGCTTACTGCTTTCTGCCATTTTGTTTCAAGTGTTAAATGGCAAAGATCTTGATTAAAAAATGTGAGGGACTTCTCCTGTCAAAGTGGAAAACTTG
The DNA here is from genome assembly GCA_910596185.1 of Chrysanthemum makinoi. Classification (NCBI taxonomy): domain Eukaryota; kingdom Viridiplantae; phylum Streptophyta; class Magnoliopsida; order Asterales; family Asteraceae; genus Chrysanthemum; species Chrysanthemum makinoi. The sequence continues at coordinate 59,205,549 of OU343220.1, forward strand.
TGCACCTTAAAAGAAAATAACCTTTTTTTTTCTTTAAAAAAAAACTTCCCTTTTTTTTAAAAAGAAAAAAAAAACACTTATCTCTTCCTCAAAAAAAGATACAGCATCTAGTCTTTTTCCTTCACCCAAAAATGTCTGACTTTTCTTCCTCCCCAAAATCAAGAAGCACGCTGGTCCTTTTTTTTCTTAAAAAAAAACACACCGGTCCTTTATCTTCACCCCAACACCTGGTTCTTTCTTCACCCAAAGATATCACAGCCTCCTTTAAAAAAAGAAGAACACACCTGCTTTTCTTCACAAAAAAGAAATCAAATGATCGGTCCCTTTTTTTTCTGTGGAGGTGATCGGTGACTGGTGATGATGGCGTCAATCGCTGGGGCGATGGTGGCTGGTGTCTCCGGCGATCGTGACTGCGGCTGTTGACTGCCGCGGGGTAGGTGGCTGGCGGTGATAATGTCTCCGGTGGATGGTAATCGATCGGTCCCTGGTGGCGGGTAGGTGAACACGCTGTTGGCTGATGGTGGTCCTGGTCCTGGTCACGATGTCTGCCAACAGGTAAGCTCTTCACCTTCTCTGTTCGTATGTATCAATCAAGAGCCAAAGCTCTGATACCAGTTGTTAGGATCGGATGACACATACAAACACAATTAACTGATCAAATAAACAATCAGACCATTATCTACCACTACTGAATTATTCATCTTCAGTGGTTTCTTTTTCTGCCACTAATTGTTAAGTGGCTTCTTTTTTTGCCACTATGTGTGAGTGGCTTCACCTAACTCAACATCATATGAGTTCTCCCACCATTTGAGCAGCGAAGCTTCTCAGTTTCATCTCTAAATGCCACAGCAGCACAAAATTCTTCTTTTTTGAGTTTTAGCTTTTTCTCTGACTCGATCACATATTCCTTTTGCTTCTTCTAGTTTCTGGTGCACGGTAGATAACTACATCCATTCACAAAATAGGACCTACAAGACATACCACAGTTGACAAGTCATTCTCTAACGCTCTGTTCTCGAGTTTTCTTTTGTGGGAATAGAAATGATAGGTAAAGAAAAGTAAAGAAAAGAAGTGGAAAGAAAAGAAAGTGGCATTTATATTTCATGTTCTCGAGTTGAAAGAAAATAAACGGAAATGGAAAGAAAATAAACAAAGTCGTGTTCTCGAGTTGGAAGGAAAAGAAAGAAAAAAAGAAAAAATTATAGTTATGACTTTTTAAACATAGAAATATATCTATAACAAAATGTTAGGAATTAGAGATTACAGGTATTAAAGAGTCGGTCACCTCAAGTATATGTAATCATTAGAAAGCTCGTAGTCATAGTCCTTTTATGTTAAGTAGTATTTAGTTTAGTAACACCGTGGAGGACGGACGGGTCTTTACCCACGGTATGCCTGATCCACGTACTGTGTGGCGTTTTATTGTAAGACTATAAATACTCTCTACCTTCCAAGGTAGATAGTTGGAGCTCATAATAATATTTTCTTTCTCTCACTATAGTTCCCAACTCTCTTCCTTTCTCTCACTAGAACTTTCTCTCTCTAACATACTTATATGCCTACTTTGATCATGGTTTAGAGTGTTTGTGAAATCCAATATCTAACAATTGGTATCAAGAGCCATGGTTTGATCACTCATCTTTCATGCTCTTTGTTTTGGTGGATTTCATAAGGTTTTTGGGGTATTAAGGGTTTAGGAGAGTTTGATTCATTTAGACAAATTCTAGTGTTAAAGTTTGAATTTTGCTTGTACTTTTGTGTTTAGGATCATCATATGTGTTTATGTTTTGAATTGGAAGGCTTAAATCATTGTGGTTTGGTTGTTTTGGATTGATAAAGTGGTTATTTTTGAAATAAGGACGAAGCGAGTTGAGTCTCGGACTTGTTTTTCTTCAAAGCGAGTTGCTTTGTCATTTTATGCGAGTTGGTACATGTGACTTAGCTGTTTAGCGAGTTGATTTTTATGCGGTTTGAGTTCTAAGCGAGTTGTTTCTTTAAGCGACTTGAGATCTAAAGCGACTTAGCTATTGAGCGAGTTGTAAAGCTAGCGAGTTAAGTTAAGCGACTTGGTGTTTAAGCGAGTTGATTGTGTTACGAGTTGATACTAAAGCGAGTTGGCTATTTAGTGACTTGATTCATTAAGCGAGTTGATTGTGTTAGCGAGTTGATGCGATGCTAACTTGGCTTTTATGCGAGTTGACTACTTAAGCGAGTTGTTAAGTAAGCGAGTTGTGTGGTTTGGTACCTATTCATTTAGGCTTGTTACTTCTTCGTGATACATTCTTATGGTTGTTCTTTTGGTTTAGTAAAATCCCGTGAAAGAATCAATTTCCCGGTTTAATCAAAGAATTGTAAAATCCCGTAGAGCTTGAAACATGTCTACAAACGTTCCTACTATCATCTCCACTGTTTCCGAGGATGTTCAAGCAATGGCTCAGATACTCGCCCACCCATGCTTGATGAACCGACTATGACTCTTGGGCTCAACGAATCGATTGTACTGTCTTGGTAAAGAAAATGGGGTTAACATTCTCAAATCCATTGATGAAGGACCTTACCGAGTTGAAACTACTAGAGATATACTTGATACTGCTGAAGATGGAACTTTGATTTACGGAATGGACGGACCAAAGATGTATGATGAGCTTGATGATAAGGAGAAAAAGAGATTCGATGCAGATATCCGAGCTTCCAACATTGTACTGCAAGGTCTACCAAAGGACATCTACAAGCTTATCAATCACAACACAGAGGCAAAAGTTGTATGGGATAATGTCAAGATGCTTCTTTCTCGGTTCGAAGCTAACTGTTGAAGACAGAGAATCACAACTGTATGATGAATTTGAGCACTTCAAGATGAAACCAGATGAAAGTGTCTATGAGTACTATGTGAGATTTCATAAGCTGGTGAATGACATGAGGAACATCAGAATGACTATGCCTAACATTCAGATGAACTCAAAATTTGTAAACAACATGAATCCCGAATGGCACAAATTTGTTACTTCTGTGAAGCTCACTAAAGGATTGAAGAATACAAACTATGAGCAACTATATGCCTTCCTTCTTCAGAATGAGAGACATGCCATGTTTGAAAAGAGGATTCTTGAAAATTTCAAAACAAATCCAGAGAGACAAGCTCATCAAATGATTCAACTGCCTTCTACTCAAACATTGGAATTACCACCAAAGCTTCACAAGTTATACCCATGGGTGATGGAACTCACAAACTCATTCCCGATCCAATGTTCAAACAAGCCGATGTCGATGCACACGGGAAACTTCATTAATCAACTAGCTCTTCTGATTAGTCAAAACATGAATTCTCTCCCACATACCAACAACAACCTCGTAATAAAGATCTAACCCACACAATCAAGCTACCGTCGAGAGATGGGAGGATCGTGGTGCAACCAGCTCAGAAAGACAAGATGATCAGGGAAGAGGTGGAGCTGGTAGAGGTTATGTTGGTAATCAGAATCGAGGAAGGAATGGAAATCAAGGTCAAGCTAAGCCGATCAAATGCTACAACTGTGGTGGTGAGGGACACATTGCAAGGAACTGCACATCTCCAAAACGCCCACGAATGCCGATTACTTCAGAGATAAGATGTTTGCTTGTACAAGCTCGGATAATGGTGTGCTTTGGATGAAGAAGAGTTGTTGTTTCTTGCTAGGGCAATGCCAAGACCTATGATGCGATGTGGATGAGCAACCAATTCAGAGATAGGTCACAATCATTAGAATGCCTTTCAAGTCGCTGATTGTGATGCATACGACTCTGATGTGGATGATGGACCAACTGCACACATAATTTTTATGGCTAGCATTTCTCCAATGGTTTCTCCCAAGGTCTCATCTTCAACACAAGCTGGCCCATCCAAAGATAAACTCATCTCAGAGGTATTAAAACTATACGATGATGCTGATGTGCAAAAGATGCATGACAAAGTACAATCAACTGAAACTATTGAATCAAATATTGAAAACATGGGTAATATCAATGTTGTCCCATATGATCAATATGTGAAACAAAGTGAAAGGGAAGTTGTACCGAGTGATGCATCTTCTGCAGTCAATAATGACTATGTCTTTGATGAATTCACTGCATGTGCTTCTGATGATTCTATTGCCTCTGAACTAAATGCCTATAAAGAACGTGTTGCGATCTATGAACAACGTGCTAAGTTTGAGTTGACCACTCGTGAGCAGGAAATGGATGACCAAATGCATACAACTATTAGAAAAAGTAGGTTTAGAGAAGAAGTATTAAAACAAGAGTTAAACTCCTTACAAGAAAAGCTTTCTAAAACTGCTAAGCAAAAGCAAGAACTTCAAGAAAATGTTAAAATGCTTAAGCAAGAATTTAGTGCTAAGGAATCAAAACTTTTGAATGATTTTTCTAATCTAAAACCTTGAAAAACAAGCTTGAAAATAAGTTGTACATACAAGGAAACACCATTCAGACTGCTCACATGATCACTAAGCATAGAGTCTTTAGCGACAAGCATAGTATCCCCATTATTAAGGAACCAATCCGAGGTATGTTAAAAAGCTAAAGAAGCTCAAAAGGTAATCTATGATGGCAATGAAATCCTTAAACCTAGACAAAAACCTAGTTGCATCTGAGAGCAATGAAGAAGATAAGAAATTAGAAGATGTCACTTAAAGGAAATTAAATGAAAAACTTAATAGCCCTTCTTGCATAGAGAAAAGAATACTATAAAGCACCCAACTATTCTAAGGAGAATTGGATTGCCTTTAACAAGTTTAAGCCTCAAACGCTGTTGACACCTGAACAAGTGTTCTGGAAAATGGACTTAGATAAACAGAAAGCGGAAAATATTGTTGAAACCAACCCTCCCCTTAGGAAAATGCCTAAAGCAACTGTGTATCCTCCCAATACACCAATGCATCTAGTCCCTAGAACTATTGCCACTAAAAGCAAGACCTTAATCAGTCAATATGTTATCTTTCAACTATTTGTTGATTTTGAGAAAACTTGCAAGAAAAGGATCACACCCACGGGTATAACTGAAGGAGAAAGGGGTTTTGAGCAAACCAAAGAATGTTATTTAATGAGTCATGCCTTTCTTTAAACAACTAAAAGATCACTTTGAGAGTCTTAAAAAGGGAATGAACTCAGACATTAAAGAAATGGAAAAGGAATTTGATGCGATGATCGTTGAGGTTAGTGATTATGAGCGAGCATTAAAATATAATGAGATTGAGAGGAAGAACTTGCATACACTGAATGAGAATATGATTTCTGAATGTATTGCTCAAGATGTGTTTTTCATCGCTACAAATTGTTCCATTAATCCTTCTCAATTTCATGAACTATCTGTTGCTCTGAAAGTCTCCCATGATCGTGTCATTGAGCTTTAAAAGACTAACTCTAAACTAATTGAGAAAATTGAACTGATGATCATGATAATTTGGTGAAACATTTTCTAAACTAGAAGTTGAGCATTTTGATTTACAACTAAAATATCAACATCTTAAAGAAAATGTTAAAACTTCAAATATCAAGACATCATCGATGCTCCAGAGTTTGATGCGCTTTCAAATTAACAAACGTGATGAACAGATTCAAGCTCATTGTAACAGATCGAAAGTTGAAAGCCCAAATCTCTCAATTAAAGGGCAAAAAACAATGACGGTTCCCAAATGCCTCCTCTTTAGATTCTCAGATTCTCAAACTTTTCATCTTCAAAACTTAGTTAATGCCTTACAAAAGGAAAACGAGAGTTTTCTAGAAGAAAATGAAAAGTTAAACGACATTTTAAAGAGTTATATGATTCAATAAAAGTCACTCGTGACCAAAACAACTAAAAAATAACGTCTTTACAAAAGGAAATTGAGAATCTGAGAAGTCGTGAAATGGGAAACCTGCCACTTGTTTTCAATAAGAATGTTGTCTCAAAGTCACCCTTAGACTGCAAATACACTGTGATGGTTAAATATATTCCTCCTCATCTTAGGAATAATGAACATGCTTTCATGACTACTGTGCTCACCTTAAGGATAGTCTAGAATGTCTCGTGAGATTGTCGAAGAGGATTTCATTAACAAACCTCTTGATAGTGAAATTAGGTTTGCTTGCCTCCATGCCAAACGATCTCAAGAGTTGCTAGAATGTGTAATTGCAACATGTCCCAAATCCTTAACCTTAGGTGCAAAAGGCAAAGCCGTGATGCCTTGTTCTATGCCTAGTGCCGAGCCTTCAAACCATTCTAGGCCCAGTTTTAAGAAAGTAAACATCAATGTGTCGTCTAGTAATACGATCCTTGCACGCCTAGTTCAGAATGCAAAAAGTAGATCAACCAACTAATGTTCCCATAATTCCCTCTACAAGAGTAATCAATGACATTAAAGCAAGCATGTCAAAGTCTCAAGACAATACAAGGAATGATAGGACCTCGCAAGCTAAAATGTGCATTGGAAGAAAGTAGAAGACCAACCTAGGAACTTTAAGCTTGAGTTGAATAAAACGAATCGTGTTGATTATAGTATTAGCCTTAGCGCATCAGTAATTAATTCAATTCGATACTATTTGCAAACCTTGTAATGATGCTGCTTGAATTCGCTTTCTAATCATGAACGTGGTGTGAATGTTTTGCCTAATGATGTTAAATGTCCAATTAAAATTGTTAAGGCTAATAATCATGCTAAGAAGGCTAAAAGGCAAAACGAAGAAAGTTAGAAAAAAGTGGAAACCCACAGGAAGAACATTTATAAAGATAGGTTATTATTGGATAACCTTTGGTCATAAGACTAATCGACAATGCCACTAGAAAATGGATGCCTACTGGTAGAACTATTCCCTTAAGAAGTAATCATACTTTGAATAGGCTCAAATACGCATACACTAGATTGCATCTATTCATAATGATTCCATTGCTTAATTTCGATATGGATGTTTCTATTTTTGATGTGGGTGTTCCAACCAGTGTTACTAACCAAATGGAACCCATTCTTGCATGGGGATCCCAATTATTTAGTTATCCATTCTTGTCTCAGTGTTCAACCGCAGATCGTTCAAATCGCTCGTGGTACCGGACTCAGCCGCTCCAAGCATATGACTGGATACCGGTCACGGCTCATGAACTTCGTGAGTAAATTCATTGGGACAGCTTAGATTCGGAATGATCATTTCGGTGCTATTATGGGTTATGGAGATTATGTTGTTGGTGAAGTGTTATCTCCGTGGTATACTATGTGGAAGGTCTTGGTCATAACTTGTTCTCTGTTGGTCAATTCTCGATTTCGTCTAGAAGTAGCCTTCAAAAAACATACTTGTTTCGTTAGAGAACTTGATGGTAAGGAACTTTTAAGAGGTTCACGTGGGTCAAATCTATACACCATCTCTATCGATGATATGATGAAGTCTTCTCCAATCTGCTTGTTGTCAAAGGCTTCAAAACAAAGTCATGGTTATGGCATCGTCGTCTCAATCACTTGAACTTCGGCACCATCAATGATCTCTCCATAAAGGACTTAGTTGTAGGTTTACCTCGACTAAAGTATGAAAAGGATCATCTTTGTTAAGCATGTCAATTGGGAAAAAGCAAGAAGTATGCCCATAAAACCAAACCTACTAACTCGCCACGAAGTTCTTCATACAATTCATATGGATTTATGTGGACCAATGAGAGTGCCGAATATCTTTGGGAAGAAATATGTGTTAGTTGTGGTTGATGATTACTCTAGATTCACCTGGGTCAAGTTCTTAAGGACAAAGGATGGAACTCCTGATATCATCATCAAACTCATCAAACAGTGCAGTTCGACTTAACAAAACCGTCGTAATTATCCGAACGTAAAATGGAACCGAGTTTGTTAACAAACAACTTAGTGAATTTTATGAAATCATTGGAATCACCATCAAAGAAGTGTTCCACGAACTCCTCAACAGAACGGTGTAGTTGAAAGACGAAATCGAACCCTTGTGGAAGCCGCTAGAACAATGTTGATTTACTCAAAGGTTCCAATGTTTCTCCTGGGTGAAGCTATTGCCACTGCATGCTACACACAAAATCGTTCCCTAATTCACACTGCTCATGGAAAGACACCATATGAACTTGTCCACAACAGAAAACCTAATCTCTCTTTCCTTCGTGTGTTTGGAGCATTATGCTATCCAACTAATGAGGGTCAAGACTTAGGCAAACTTAGCTAAAGGACATTGGAGTATTTGTAGGGTATGCACCAAACAAAAGGGATACCGAATCTACAACAAAAGAACCCGAAACATCATGGAAACAATTCACGCTACGCTTGATGAGTCGACCGGTCAAACGGCTCCTGACAATTCAGTTATGGACCCAAGACTTCAAAATCCAATTGGTTCATCCCTTGTTCCAAACTCTTCTCAAGAAACTCCATATGTACCTCCATCTCAAGATGATTTAAAGAAATTGTTTGATCCTATGTTTGATGAACTTTATGAGTCAAGTACTAATGACTGTCATCCTACAACAGAGGCTGCTCATATTCCCGAATGAAGTCAATCCCTCAGCCTCAATATCATTAAGTCAAGAAGCGCTGCCGATCCTTCCGTCTCATCAACAAATCATCATTCTTCAAATGTACATCATGGAAGTTTCGCATCAATGATGAAGTTAATCCCTTTGCTACTCCCGAAGATGCTCCATTTGAAAACATATTTGCTCCTGAATCATCATAAGAACCATCTTCTTCGTGAGACATCGACTCGCTACTTCAGTCCCTCAACAACTACCACATGAACACCTCGTAAAATGGACTCACGATCATCCATTAGACAACATCATTGGAAATCCTTCGCCCAAAGATCAACACGGAAACAACTTGCAACCGATGCCTTGTGGTGCTTCTTCAACTCCGTACTCTCTAAGATCGAACCAAAAGATGTCAAAACCGCCATGAATGAAGATAGTTGGTTCAATGCCATGCAAGAAGAAATTCATGAGTTTGATCGACTAGATGTATGGGAATTAGTACCGCTCCAGATTGTGCTATGATTATTGCTCTAAAATGGATCTTCAAAGTGAAACTTGATGAGCATGGTGATGTGTTGAAGAACAAGGCTCGATTAGTTGCTAAAGGATACCGCCAAGAGGAGGGTATAGACTTTGAAGAATCTTTTGCTCCTGTGGCTCGAATCGAGGCAATTAGAATCTTTTGGCTAATGCTGCAAGTAAGAACATGGTAGTCTATCAAATGGATGTGAAGACGGCATTCCTGAACGGAGATCTTAAAGAAGTCGCCTATGTCAGCCAACCTGAAGGCTTTGTGAATCCAGAACATCCTACCCACGCTTATCGCTTGAAGAAGGCTCTTATGGTTTAAAGCAAGCTCCAAGGGCATGGTATGATACGCTATCAAAGTTTCTTCTATCTACCGGATTCAGCAAAGGAGCAGTTGATCCAACGTTGTTCACCGAAAGTCGTGCAAACATTTAATTCATGTTCAAATTTATGTTGATGATATCATTTTTGCCTCGACTGACCCCAATGAGTGTGACCGCTTTTCAAATGAAATGAGTTCAAAATTTCAAATGTCAATGATGGGACAAATGTCATTTTTCTTGGGATTACAAATTTCACAAAGTCCCGGAGGCATTTTCATAAATCAATCTAAATATGCAACTGAGATCTTAAAGAAATTTGGATTTGATTCAAGTGACCCTGTTGACACTCCCATGATTGATCGAACCAAACTAGATGAGGACCACTCCGGGATCATGATTGACCAAACAAAATATCGTAGTATGATTGGATCCCTGATGTACCTCACCGCTAGTAGACCGACATCTTGTTCGCCGTTTGCATGTGTGCTAGATACCGTGCTAAGCCTACTAAAAAGCACCTTGAAGCGTTAAACGGGTCTTTCGGTATCTCCAAGGAACCATCAATATGGGACTATGGTACCCGAAGGACTCCGGTATGTCACTAACGCCTATGCGCATGCCGATCATGCAGGTTGTCAAGATACACGCCGGCACGCCCGAGGTGCTCGTTTTGGGTGATAAGCTAGTGAGATGGTCGTCAAAGAAGCAAATGAGTACTTCTATTTCCTCTACAGAGGTGAATACATAGCCATGTCATCTTGTTGTGCTCAAATCTTATGGATGAGATCTCAATTATCCGACTATGGCTTTGAATTCAACAAAATCCCTCTGTACTGTGATAATAAAAGTGCTATTGCTCTCTCATGCAACAACGCTCAACACTCAAGAGCAAAGCATATCGACATTCGACATCATTTCATCAGGAACAAGTGGAAAAAGGTGTGGTGGAACTCTATTTTGTGAGGTCAATATCGCTAGCGTACATCTTCACCAAAGCTCTTCCAAGAGAACGCTTTGAGTTCATACTTCCACGACTAGGCTTGAAAAGCCTTCAACCAGAAACACTCAAACGTCTTCAGGAGGAAGACGAGGAGTAAAGGTCTATGCTCATCTATCTCTTGTATATATCTATTCGAAAATCAAAATACAAAATTATAAAACTTTCAAAAATCAAATAGAAAAATATAAAAAATCTTCAAAATCCATAAAAATCTGAAAAATTCGAAAAATCTTCAAAAAAAAATAAATAAATAAAAAATAAATAAATAAATAAATAAAATTTGTCAATTTGTCTTGTTTTTTTCTCGGTTCGATAATATCTACGGTCTTTGTGCTGTCATTCAAAGAATGACACGGGACTTTAGATGTTGTTCGAATTCTTAAAAAAAAAATCATCAAAAAATCAAAAAAATATTTTTGGGAGAAAGAGAAACAATGGTTTATTGTCAGTTCAGGCAGTAACCCGCTTTTCAAAGAAAGAACAGAGCCATGCTTTTTCATGTTTTTCAAGATTTGAGAATTTTGTTTGAACGTTCATCAAAAGCCTTCTTATCAACCTAATTCCATGCTCTGATTCTATAAACATTTATCTGCTGAAAACTAACTACTTTGAAAAATAACTCAGTCTCTATTTTTGATAATCATCTAGACTAATTTGTCAAAATATCAATCTCTCAATCAACAACCTATGTCATTGATTGAGGGGGAGAATGATTTCAATTAAATTAAAAAGTTATTTGGCATTCAATTGTTTTCAAAAGATATACATGCATGTTTTATCAATGGAGTTTAAAGTTTTAAAATCCGATCCTTATTAGTTAAAACGCTTTGATAATCAAGTCACAATTCTCCTTAAAAGCTTTCAAAAATCAATTTAAATCTATAAGAGATCACAAATCTCAAATGATTTGATAACTGTGATCGGGGGAGAATGTGTGGTTTAAATTGGATTTAAACTGATAATTCGGTAAATGGTTTTATAAGGATGTACATGCTATCCTTCCCACATGTGACAAACGATTTCAAATTTTCCATGCACATGTTGAGGAGGAGCATCTATCTTAAACCAATGATTTGAAACGTGATCATTTATCTCAATGTGCAGGTTCCCTCTAGTATGTGCAAAACTCTTTTCAAATCTCGAGGCACATATTGAGGGGGAGCAAAACTTATGAAAACCTCATCCTTCCCAAAAATGCTTTATCTACTTGTCTTGGTTAGGGAAGTGATGTTGATATCTTTTATAAAATGGATTCCAAAGAAGATAACTCTTTCTCTTGCCTCCGTGTGAAAAACGATTTCAAACACTTGATGCACATGTTGAGGGGGAGCTCTTATTCTAAAAATATCAAAACAATTCAGGTACAAAATGCTTTGATAATATATCACAAGTATCCGGATTGATTTTCAAATGGTTTTCAATTGGTTCCAATGGCAGATGAACAATACCAAATAGACCGACCAACTTTACTTTTTGTATGGTGATATAAGGATGATAAGGTTAGGTATTTGTTCCCATGATCCGCCAGATCCGGAAGGATCTACCGGGACTATCCACTAGTTAGTGTAGAGTTCTTAGGTATGATGATAAAAGGAGAAAAATGAGATATGGGAAAAGTGCGGACTGAGACTGAGCTAGTACTGGAATAAACCCAACAAGGTTCTAGCTATGAAGTCTCGGTAAGCACTGAAGGGGTTGAAGAATTAAAAAGAATTGAATGAGAAAAGGGTGAAAACAAATAGCCCTTCATATATTCAACCTTAGAGGCGTAAACCGGTTCAATTCATATGCTACTGATGGTAACATCGGTATTGAAGACAAGACGTCATGGACCCAAAGGACGACTGCACTTCAACTTTCCAAACCACTCAAGTTCCTCTTAAAAGGGCTTGTTTCATTCTCACGGGAACCGACATTATCTATCGACTTTCTCTTAGAGATTGTTGATATTGAAGAAGGAGACCCTCTCCCTAGTCTCCGATATAGGATCCAAAATGCACAAATTGAGTCTAGAGCCACGAGATCATCAATAAATCTCATTAGGACACTTTCAATGAAGACTCTCTGTTTCACACAATGTGGAAAGAGAGATTATATCTTGAGTCCTACGCATTATCCTTGTGGTATTGCCAGAACATCTGCGTGATGTGTTTACATATTCACTGCGAAGATGGAAAGCCTTCTGGAGCCAACATCAAACAAGCTCCTGGTAGGTGGCATGTGAGATTTATTCAATAGATCAACCATGTGACAACTGAACAGAAACAATGGGGCGACTCAATCCTTTGAATCAATCCGTTCAGTTATGGATTGATGGATACCTTTGAAAACCGGCTTTGTGCTTTAAAACTCTTTTCATTAGCACGCCGACCGTGTACTAATTTTTCAAATCAAAAGGTGTTTTATGATTGATAATTGATTTTCATTAAAACCTTCGTTATATTGCAAAAACAATTTCTATTGAGCAATACACGATTGTTTTTCAATTATCTTTTCATCAATCGCTGGACTTAAATTACGGGTTCACTCATTCCGTGTTGTCTTTGAGACGCGTTCCGGTTTGAGAACAGCTAGAGCGTACGCGAAACCTCGTCAAGGAAATTCTTCGAATTATACCGATCACAGGCATACTTGTACTGATCAACGGGAACCGTGGGCCGTGTACCTCAATTCATCGAAAGTGATCAAAGACACTTTCGCGCTTTATTGCTAACTGTCTTATGCAGGTACTACCCGACGCTTGGTACCGATCGTAATGGAGCGGTCAATCCATAGCCGCATGCTCACACAACACATTCATATCAAAAGAAATCATGATTAGTGCATCAATGACTCTGATATTTTCATTCCATGCTTCTGCCACGCCAATATCATGAATCAACAAAAGCTTCCGCTACTCTGATAAGAAGAAATCATGATCTAGAATGTGAGCATGTCGGTCCAAATGTCACAACACCACAAAGGAAGAGTCTGAGATTTAAGGTGGCTGATGATCTCAAATGGCTCAAATATCATTATCACGTGGATCAATAAAAGACCTCCACTTGGATTAACCAAACATGCAATGTGAAGATTCAATGACTACGAGCTTCTGAGCAAAGTACTACATCAAGAATGCAAGATCAATTGTTAATGTAATATCTGATTGTATTCAATGTAATTTTAGTATATGTTTGAGGTGACCTCCCTTAGGGGGAGATTGTTAGGAATTAGAAATTCCAGGTATTAAAGAGTCGGTCACCTCAAGTATATGTAATCATTAGAAAGCTCGTAGTCATAGTCCTTTTATGTTAAGTAGTATTTAGTTTAGTAACACCGTGGAGGACGGACGGGTCTTTACCCACTGTATGCCTGATCCACAGCCCACTGTGTGGCGTTTTATTGTAAGACTATAAATACTCTCTACCTTCCAAGGTAGAGAGTTGGAGCTTATAATAATATTTTCTTTCTCTCACTATAGTTCCCAACTCTCTTCCTTTCTCTCACTAGAACTTTCTCTCTCTAAAATACTTATACGTCTACTTTGATCATGATTTAGAGTGTTTGTGAAATCCAATATCTAACACAAAAGATATATAAAATAATGAAGGTTATATAACTTAGTTTATAACAAATAGTTTATGTGTAAATTTGTTTCCTTCCAAATCCGCCCATATTTGGCCGGAAAATTTGGTAGGAAAAAACCTCTTAATTTTCCTATCAAATCCTTCCTATTTCCTTTCCTTTCTGTTTGATAAAAACTCGAGAACACACCAATTTTTCTATTTCCTTTCATTTTCTTTCTTTTCCTTCCAAATCCAAACTCGAGAACGCAGCGTAAGGTATTAAAAAGTGTTGCTATTTTTTCAAATTGAATACGAACATATCCTATTTTTTTCATAGTATAAAAAAACTGGAGGCAGAGAAGTTGCACTGTAGTTATCTATAACCGCTCTCAATGCTGAAAATCAAGGCATGGTCTTTTTATTTTATAATCATTATCATTATTATTAGAGTTTAGCATACCACCAATATACTCTTGTATTTGTCACATTGTTATTATGGTACTCTTCTTTTGTACATCAAAGTCATTAAAAGATAGTTGTGTCCCATTTGAGCCATCTTGTAGCAAAATAACCCCTCATACGGCTTTAAAAATTACTCAGAGATACAAAAGAAAGGACAATGCCTAAACTATGTCCATCTTTTATGCAAAAACCTTGATATAATCATTATGATAATCATCATTTCTAGGGGGATATTACCTTTGATTGCACCATCCACATCACCAGAATCGCTAATAGGAGCATTGATTGGTGTGAAAGTGTCATGTCCTTTAGCCATACAAATTATACCATAAAGAATACAGGTTATGCATCTTACGATGGAGTTGGTTGGTGTAAAAGTGTCATGTCCTTTAGCCATACAAGTTATACCATAAAGACTACAGGTTATGTATCTTATGATGGAGTTGATTGGTGTGAAGGTGTCATGTCCTTTAGCAACGGTCCATATGAGACTTGTATACTGTCATGTTATATTAACAGTTAGCTACTTATATTGTAATAATATACAGTGTCTAGTGATATGTAACACATTAATGATGTGACCCACACAAATTTTGACCCATCCCACCAGTTTAACCCAAACTATATTTACCTAGCTTCAGCTGTGCTTCTGCCTTTCCAATGCGTTCTACAACTGTCACTTTTCTTTTATATGTGCATTTTGCCCTGAAATAATCCCAAAAAACATAAGTTATTCGATAACAATAACACCATCAAGATACTAAAATAAACCAAATTATGGAACATGTTAGTTTTATTAGCTTAAAAGAATCGTAGAGTTCATTAGCTTAAATAAACCAAATTAAACCTCTGCTACGTCACATGCATGAAGCACGTCACTTCTGATCTAGGCCAGTCCAATACTATTCATGTCCATTTAATCTAGGCCGTCTCATAATAGTTTTCAGTGTTGCATTTCCAATTAGCCAAAGTTTTCAGTGTTGCATTTCCAATATATATATAAATTCAAAGATAGGAGAATCCTTACATGTGCTCTAATGGCAGCTTCATAATCATATGTTTTAAGGTCGTAGCAAAATATGTATGGAATAGCTACAAAATGTAAAGAATTTTGTTACAATTATAGTATATAGTAATTTGGTTTAATCAGTAGCACACCTGCAGCTGCTATACGTGGACCACCATTGTGTGAATCTAGCTCACTATATACACCCCTTGTGCGCATGTTTACACCTATCAGATTATGGAAGCAACGTATGTCAAATAGGTAAAGACACCAAAATTCATTTTAACAACATAAGAATATGTGAATTCTAAAATACTAACAGACACAACCTACGGTTAAATGATATAAAGGTATGTAACGATTATCAGTGATAGAAAAATTTGATCCATAAGTGAAAATAGTGCATTACAATATAAATGTAACGCACCTGAAATGTATTCAGGTATGTAGCAATTATCAATGATAGCAGAATTTGATCCAGAAGTGAAAATCAATTATAAGTGCATTACAACTGAGTCACAAACATCAGCTGTCCTATATCTTCTACATGCTCACACTTTGATCAAAGATAACGAATTCCTAGCACACCCCTGATTCATACCACAATCTTGGTCATTATTATGCAACCATCAAAGCCATTGCACTTGTACCTGAGTGAATCAAGGACACTCTTTCAGGCTCACGCCCATTCTGGTTAAGCTGCAGCTGTGATGACCTCGGCCTTCCAACTCACTCCCTGGTAAGATAAGAACTACTCATGGTTCAGGGATTCGATTCTCAAAACCAGCTTATTGTCACGGGACTAATTCTCAATGTCCGTGCGGCACTTTGCGACTTGGTTTCAACGACTAAGTAAGTCAAAAAGTATGGAAGAGATTAGTGATGAACACTTGTAGATGTAGTCGGGAATACTTCAATATATATTGCACTTAGAATGTTGGTTACAAAGTAGTTGATTACAAATGGGGGATAAGCCCTTATTTATACTAGGGCTTATTGTATTCTAGAAGATTCTAATACAAATATCTTAGATTTTCCTATAAGCTAATATCTAGCTTATTCTAGATTATTCTACCAAAGTATCTAGTTTATTTCTAGATTACTCTTAGTAAATATCTTGGATATTTTAGACAAAATATCCTAGATATTCTTAAGGCTAAATTCTAGCGTAATCTAGTTATGTTGCCAAACCGAGGTCTTTTCCATGGATTGGGGTTGCTACGTTTTTCCTCGTAACACCATCCCGCACTTGATTTCATGACGCCCTCGTCGTGCTTTCATCTTTGTACCGGCGAAAATGATAATTGAACCGTCTTAGCAAATCTTCTCGTTTCTAGCTCGGCTTCTCCTCGAGTGACTCTTTCCATTTGATTGAGAATTCTTTATGATGTGGATCTCCTATTTTCTTCTTTTTGACCCATTTCTTTACTCGCCTCGCCGCATTATTTATGCGGAGTCTTGTTTCATCTTTTTCTTTTTGCCATTCTTTCTTTTTCTCAAATAGTCTCGGTGCTCTAGGTTTTTTTCATCGATAAAGCACTTCCTTACGCCTGCCAAAAGGCATCCCCTCTCTTTGGCGGTCCTCTTAAATTGCGTCACCGATAATAAAGGTTGTATTTCACTTTGTTTCTTCAGGTTTGTGACTTGGGACAATCCATTATCGTGAATGACGAGTGTTTTGGCTGCGGGTATAGGAAAAGCTCGGCCTCTTTCGAAGAAGTCCAGGCCTAGTATAATCGTGTAGTCATCCATCGGCACAACTGTAAAGGTTAGTTCACTAGCCCACTTATCGAGTCCCAAGGATTTGTTGCGGCTCTGAGTTCACTGCTTTGATTTTCCCTTCTTCCGAAGTGTATTTTACCCCAAGTCATTCGGCTTCTTTTACATCCAAGAAGTTATCGGATGCGCCGGTGTCAATGAGTCCCAGCGTCTTCTTGCCATTCACCATCATCTCCGTAAATAAAAATCCATGATCCTTGGTATTGGTTTTAGTTAGTATATTCCTTAAAGTTCCAAGATGTCTAATCAATCCCAGTTCTTCTTGTGGCGGTTCTTCTGTTATTGAACCCATTTCAGCAACCAAGGCATTAATAGCTTTACGAATCGGACAGTCCCTTGTCCAATGAGATCCGTCAAATATATAAAACATGGCTTCGGAGGGGGTTTAGACATTTCTCTTTTCTGAAACGGCCTTTCGTGCTTCCGGCTCTCGTCCTTTCGATCTTCTAGCCGCTTGGGCGAGACTCGGCCTTTGTTCCTTTGATTTTCAAATCTCTTTGGCAAGACTCTTTCTATGTCCGCCTCGTAGGCTAAGGGTCTCCTTGGTCGATTAGAGTAATCAGAGATCGATTCGGCCGCTACAATGGCCTCGTCTAGAGTCTTTACATCCCTCCTATCGATCTCGATTCTGGCCCATTCTTTTAATCCGTCTTTGAAGTAGAATAGGGCATCTTGATGTGGTACATCAAGAATTTCTAATAAAATCGTAGTAAACTCTTTTATGTAGTCGGTAATCGTACCTGTTTGGCGTAGTCGCCGTAGTTTAGCCTTGGCTTCGGTGTCCGCATTGTGAGGGACAAATTGCTTTCGTAACTCGGTTTTGAACTGATCCCAAGTGTTGAGAATGCATATGCCCCTTTCTCGTTCATGATGTTTCCTTCTCCACCATAGTTGGGCAGCTTCGCGCAAGAAGGCGGGAGCATTACTGATTCTAACAGCATCCTCTACTACTCCCATTGCTTCAAAATATTGTTTGAGTCCGAACAAAAAGTTTTCTACTAAAGTAGCATTTCGAGTACCATTATACATTTTTGGTTTTGGAACTTTTAGGGGCGAGAAAGGCGTACCTTTGCTACTACTAGCACCTCCATCATTATTCTTCTTTTGATGGTTTTTACATTCCTTAATTACATTATCTATCTTTTCATGCATCGTAAAAATCTCGTCTTCCAGAAATTTCCTGGCGCTTAATAGGTCTTGGGTCATCTTCTCGATTTCTTTCTTGAAATCTTGGCCCATATTTCAAACTAAAGATTTTGTCGCTCGATTACTTCTACATTTTCTTGGGTCATCATGTTGATGCTTCTTGGAGAGAATCTATTTTTTCCCTCATTTCAACGACATGAGTCTCTATAACCACAACACGTTCTTCAAGACTGTCTCCTAAAGCTCTTTCATCATTTAGTGGCTTAGGAGGTCGAGACTTGCTTCTTACTTTGTCTCTTTTCGAAGCATCTTTCTTTCGTTCAGTGATACGCCCACGAATTTCTTCCTCGTTTGGTGTTTCGACACTGTCACTTGGATTCTTTTCGAACTAACTCGCCATCGTGTTCCTTCCAATGGTGTATTTCTAGGTTTAAAACCTTTGCTCTGATACCACTTGTCACGGGACTAATTCTCAATGTCCGTGCGGCACTTAGCGACTTGGTTTCAACGACTAAGTAAGCCAAAAAAGTATGGAAGAGATTAGTGATGAACACTTGCAGATGTAGTCGGGAATACTTCAATATATATTGCACTTAGAATGTTGGTTACAAAGTAGTTGATTACAAATGGGGGATAAGCCCTTATTTATACTAGGGCTTATTGGATTCTAGAAGATTCTAATACAAATATCTTAGATTTTCCTATAAGCTAATATCTAGCTTATTCTAGATTATTCTATCAAAGTATCTAGCTTATTTCTAGATTACTCTTAGTAAATATCTTGGATATTTTAGACAAAATATCCTAGATATTCTTTAGGCTAAATTCTAGCGTAATCTAGTTATGTTGCCAAACCTAGGTCTTTTCCATGGATTGGGGCTGCTACGTTTTTCCTCGTAACACCTTATGCCCACATCAGCTTATATGGCAATGTTGAATGGCTTGGTATCGGATTGTGATTGAGGATTCTCAAAAATTCAAGCATCAGCTGACTTGAGTTATGTTTAGGATGTTCAGGTTGTGTAGTAACTTAAATGCGTTAAACACACTCTTAAGAAACACCACATCACTAGTAGTTTTGAATACGCATTTAAGTAACTAATGTCGAGGCACTGATTTTTAGGTATCATCAGGTGATGGTTACAAGGTTTAGGCCTAGGTTCAACTTGGTTCAGGGAAAAATTTTAGGGATTCGATTCTGGATATGGGGTTGGTGGTAGTGGTTTCCAGGTTTAGAGATCTTTCATTTTTGAGAGACACATTCTCTTTCAGTCGTGCTAAGGATTAGTCCCAAAATCCTTATCAACGATTGCTTATCCACATAAGCTCAGCCAAAAAAATTACCATCATTCGATCTTTATAACACCCTCTGTTAGCGATAATATCAGATGATTCCTTGTTACTACCCTCATTTGAACCACATGATACTCATAGTTCCCTGATGTACGGCCCTCTAGTCTGATTTACAGATTCTGAGTTCATTTTGAGAAATTAGAGACTTCTCTTTACCCTCTGATACTTATCAGTTCCTTATCACTCCCTGGTAACCAATCGGCTATCCCACAACACAACAACAACATTCAAGCAAACCACACCTTTTTGCACTTTTCTAATCCCAAACCTAAACTCAGATTAAACCTATCTCCGCTTCTATTTGTATCATCCAATTAACAAATAAAGATAATAAACCCACGCATTATCTCATCGAGTTAACTGCCATAATTCAAAACACACTAATACAATCATCCCCGTATTCAGCTCCTCCAAAATTAGCTTAATAAAACCCAAATCCTAATCAAACCCATCTCAGTTACCCAACTATCTATGCCTCAGAGACAAGCAAACCCCCCATTTTCAGGGCATTATTAGGCCCAACACCAGTTTTATATCATTGCGATAATCTTCTTGTATATGGCTTATGAATAAACAACCATCTTCGACATATTAAACACTCTAAATCCCTTTATTTATGAAAATTCAGTATATGACTGTAATAAGCTAATTTTTGTAATCGTATTTAACACATTAAGTATTTCATAAATGATGGGATACACTATTGTACCTCTAACGGGACATAGTGGGTCGCAAGACCACATGCAAGCATTTCAGCTCCATCTAATCTAGCACCAGTAAGACCATATATTTGCCAAAATAAAGTCCAAGTAAATCATCACAAGATTATTCCCACGCAATAGAATATTAACTAAATTAATATTTTTTAATGTTATTATCATAAATATCATTCATGAAAAAAAACTATGTCAAACGAAATAAGAGTAAGATCAAACTGGATTTACCAAAGAATCCGGGTAGTCTTGATAAGAAATAATAGGAACCGACATAAGGAAATATCCCTAGCAAAGCATCTGGCATTGCGAAACCTTGAAAAAAAATGTAACTTTTAGGAAAACAACCACTCCTATGTATAATATTCATAACCTGCCCGATGGGCGGGTTAGCTTCGTATTATGTTTTGACAAAATTTAAATGGACGTAAGTAAATAATGTAATACGGAAAATATGAGGTTAGTGTTCAATAACGTTATTCAAAAAAGAAAGATTGTTATGGATAAAAAGTGAGAAACATGCAAGCATTGGTCATGATTGAACCTGATAATAGATTAAATTTGAAATTGGTTAAAGATTGGTCAGAACTTAACCCATCATACTATGCCATTAACTGGCTTATGAGCTTATTGAACATTGAAGAACTCATAAGTTCCAAATTTTGGGCTTATCAGCTTGTCAATGCGAGCTTGTGGCTAATTGGCATTTATAAGCTCAAGTTGATATGCTTAAGATCAAAATTTTGAGCTTATGAGCTTGTCAAAAGTTTAATAACCTCATAAGCCAGCCAAATAAGCAATAACAAACAACCCCTAAGCTTATGGATAGATGTGTTATAATTATAAAGAACAAAATTATGACGCACGTATATAAGAAATACATCAATCTATGAGATGTTTTACTCTTTCCCGCTTGTCGCACAATTGGCATGCATACGTGCAGGGCCGTCCCGTTGATTTTAGAGGCCCTGTGCTACTATTACAAATTGGCCCCTTACACCTAAGACAATACGTAAACATTTACATACGATGCAACATTATACTGAGGCAAACAATGCCGAAATAATTTTATATCACATCCTTATACTTTGTCTTAACTTACATAAGTATAAATTGAAGTTTGTGTCTCAAATATTATCAAGTCGGAATTATATTACGTTGTTGCCAAACAAAAAAAAAAGGCCACTTTGTCTTAAAATCACATTACTGTGTAACATTATTATATACCTAAAATTGCCTTCTAGAAAGAAAGGAAAATAGAGATTCATATTTGGAATTAAATATAAGTTTATATATAAGAAAAGATCCCAAACAATTATATTAGCGATTCTTGCAATAACTACGAAAAGATAGCTGGGAGTCTGGGACATTGCCAAGAAAATGCAAAACAGTTCGAATGGGCCTTTTATTTAAGTTGGGCTGTATACCACTATGCATGTTGGATCAACAGTGAGGCCCCTAACTGATATAGGGCCCTGTACAGTTGCTCACTCTGCACAGGCCCATATCCGGCCCTGCATACGTGCCCCTAACATACTTATTAGACATGACAAAGCTTATAACCTGTCTGTCTTGTGCGCGACACTGAATACAGAATCTAATGATACAGTCATAATAATGTTGATTGAGGATCCCACATTATAATCTAAGAGTACTTCATGAGAATGAAAAGAACCAAACCACATTAACAATATAATGCAATTTCAGTTTTGATCCTGAAGATCTGATCAAAGATCGATATAATACAAATGCAGCTTCAATAGAGCTATAAGTTTTTATTGAACATAACTGACAAAAGAGATGATATCAGACATAATCGCCGAAACTATTGTGAAAGAAGTCACATTGTACTTTTCAATAAATTCCTAACCAAACAAATCACGTTCTGTTAACTATTCTAAAATTAGCTCTCTGTCTTTAAAAGCTCATTCACAGTAAAATTTAGAATAAAATTTGTGACATCATTAATAAGTTAGTGATATATCACAGAAAGCTTACTTTGCATGTTTTCTGTCTCCGTGTTTATAATGGTAATCAAAATGATTGTATAAATTGCGTACATCATCTTCTTAAACTTGTTGATTTCAGGAATGTCTGAATCTATAAAGACCTTCCTCGGATAGACAAGTCTTAACCGTTTTGAGAAAGGACTCTTCAACAAAGTCTAGAGATTTACCAAGTCTATAGAGGTGCCATCATCTCAACAAACGTGTGTCAATATCATTACTTGTAATATTAGTTCATTTGATAGGAATTATAAAAGAATACAATATCTATTTGTTGAGAAAATATGAAAGCAAATATACCCTGCAGACGGTGAAGATGTGAGTCTGCAACTTCAACATCATATGATAAGCTACAGCAATACCAATGAATAAAAAAATTTAGATGATTTATGCATAAAAATATACACTTTGGGAGATTTCCACCTGATAACGTTTTTAACAAACTTTGTTTATCACAGTTGCCGCACCCAATTCGAGACCAAACATAACACAAATTAGTCCATTTTTTAGTGTAAATTAATAGTAATGATTTCAGTGGGTAGGTGATATAACATCTGTTATTGAATTAAAGAATGAGTTCGAATGTAATTGTGACAATAAGTTTACTAAATTCTAAGTTGAAACAAAATCAAACTAATACTTAATTACCTGAATTTGCGACATCTAATTCGGGCCACCTAATCTTAACAGAAAGAAAACCAAATTGCAAATAAGTGTCAAAATATGAAGCAATAAAAATAAGTTCAATATTGATTCTTTAACATTCTTGTTAATGAAAAAAAAAAACTACTAATATTGTCCTAAAACAGTAAACCAGTAAGTACCTGAAGCTCATCCCATCCTTTTTCAATATAATCATTCTGTGAACTGGATCCAATTATCCAGGAATGATATACAGCAGAACAAGTGGTGACGGACGTAATTGCAAAATTGAAAAACCCGGCTTATTTGTTGGATATAACATTGCTTACCCAGTTGAGAAAAGATGGCACCCATCAAAGTACGCTGGTGGAGCATTGGACTGCAGTCATTAGTGTCTTGTAGGTGTTCTTGATACATGGAATCAAATATTGTACACGATTTTGCTCAAGGATTAGTTCTTTTGGTCAGTTATCAAAGATATAAACAAAAAAAACGCTTCATTATATTCATTTATATGCTCTAGGGTCTTGTACAACATCAATGATACAAAATTGAAATTTCGGTATGAGAAAAGGTTGACCTGTCTATTAAAATGTAACATTTGTATCTCGAAACCTATACTTGCTTTTGTATCCTTGTGTCCCTTATGGGCAAGTCGATGGACTTGTGCACTTCGTGTGGATGATCAGATGTCGTGTACACTTTTAGGTGGGTGAACAGATCTCTTCAAAGCCGCACAATAAAGTTATAACTTATAAGTGACAATTATTCATATCAATGTTCCTGAATAAACTTAGTAAAAAGACTGTGAACTTACCCTTCCTTTATGAAGCCTACCACTTTCATTCCACTTCCACCTGCTCTTTATGAATGCCTTCTGTACTTGACCTGCAATAAACTACACGGCCATATCAACGGGCTTGTGTGCTTTGTGTGGATGATCCCTTCGTATCCTTTTGCCAGCGACGGCAACTTTGTCTTTATGCATCTTGGTACTCAGTAAACATCATACTATATCATGACTAATGCATTTGTGATGACATGTTTCGGTATACCATCGTTTATTAGTCAGTTATGCATCAGCTGTTACATACCACGATCACAAACTATTAGAGGATAGAATGTGTCTGTAGCTAGGCCTGAGCCCGATGTAAACAACCTCACGGACATTTATGTAACAACTAATAAAGTTAGTAGCTAGACAAGATTCAGAGTGACCCCCGACCTTGGGTTCCAAGTCCATTTGTCCTTCCGTATGTCCTGGCGGTAATTACATAATTAAAAAGGTGAGTTGAGCAAATCAAAGAAGAAAAAAAAATCAAAGTTAGTTAAATAGCCAAAGAGAATGCAACACTTACGCTGATTAATTATGGTTCATTGGGGCACTTGCAAACCAATCAACAGACGATGTCCCTTCAAAAACAATCACGTTATACGCTAGAAACCTTGCTGCATTGACGTCACGTTCAACCACAAATGCAGTTTTCCTAGTGAGTTGTATAAACCTCCTGATAACTTGTGAAACCAAAGCACGCTCTTCGGAATCACGGTGTTTAGTTGGTTCATCTAGCAGGTAAATAGGAGCATACTAATATGAAAAGCAAATTAAAAAAATGGAAAAGAAAAAAGAAAGAAAGAAAGAAAGAAAAAAGAGCAAAATTGATTATAGTAATAGTAATAATAATATATCAAGTGATAACAGAAAAATAAACACGCAAAATTACTTACCTTGGCAAGACACAGGGCCAACGCAACTTTTCGCCAATGAGCATCCTAAAGATCAACCAATGGGCCACACCTGTAAACTGTGATTAGATTCATCCTCAGGTAGGTCGTGAATAAGTTCAACCTGAAAGTTACAAAAACAATTTTTTTTATTAAGATGTACGGACCACACCTGCATTCAAAACAGCATCTAGATACTTCATTTTCTAAAAACATATAAACAGATAGAAGATAGTCAATTGAATTACTTTAAAGGTGGCTCCAAGGCATATTAATTTGGAACCAACCGTCTTGCAAATGAGCAAAGCCGCATTTCCTGTAACGACAATTGCATATTAGGTTGCATATCAGGTGATCAAGGTAAATATCTGAAATACATCTTAATTACTACTGATTATTAGGTACATCAGTTGCATATCAGGAGTTAAAAGAAAACATTTGAATTTTTTTAACACTTTTGATTACCAGATGTAGCGAAAACACATCGAATACGGTAAGTATAATCCAAACAATCTTTTATATCTTTTGCTGATAACACATTTTTTTACAACTAATAGGCAAATTGCATATATATACATGTATGGGCAACCTGTTAATGAAATACAGAATGTTTTTTCACAAGAATACATGTTACAAACATATATATATATTGTTTCATGAACCGCTTATGAAATATAAGTCTTAAGTTATTTAGAGTGTGAAAAATAATACAAGAGAAATCAATCAAAATACAGGACAACCGGTTACGTTTATACCCTTGGCACGGGCATGTCGCAAGATCACAATGTTTCCCGGTACCCCACCAATCAACAGTTATATCTTCTAAGCCGGTCAGTAAACATACAATAAAACCGCTATGAATTCAACTCCTGCATCAAGCGCAGCCGATATGATATAATTGTACCTTCTCCACCACATTTTTCAATACCTAAACACAAAAAAGTTAAAAATAGTCCCGACTAATATCCATGAGTTGTAGTTAATGGCGGTTGCTGGAGGCATATTGGCAGTAGTTCCAAGGAGTACTGGGAAATTAATGAGAGGAATCTATGATACATTATGAAATGCCTTGTGACATAACCAAACCGTGACAGGCCCCATTTTGCCACCAAGAAAGAACTAATTTAGAGCACCATAGTTTCCTAGAGGATCGAAGATCTCTTTGGCCCGACTAAGCCCCATATAACAGATGCATCAAAGAATACATGGTCAACTGGGCACGTCCATGGGCTATCTGATGTAAGTGGAGGGTGACATATATCGTCAATATTGGTTAGATGGTACCATGCTACACTTAAATTTACTGTTCCTGCTATTATAGTTCCGAGAAACTGCAGTAGAAAAATTGACAATATTTTGTTAGAAAGTTAAATATATAAGCTTGACGTTTTTTACATCAGCACGGGGAAACAATTTATCAAACATATATATTGTTTAACTACAAAGTAGACATTGTTATTAAAAGTAACTAATACATTATTGCACAGTATTGATCTTATAAGTTAGTTAAGTAGTTACATAACCGACCAAAGAACATAAACATGTACCCTAGAGAGTGTTAACCGACCCGTGTGGAAGAAAGAAGAATATGTACATGTACCTGAACTAAGAACATTGATCTTGGTGGAATCTTCATGTAATGGCCAAGCTTGAAGTCACTTAGAAAAGAGATAGCTTGAAGCATGCTCATGTAACCATAAGTCTTAAAGCACACATTAGCTATGGGTTTTCCTGGGTAGAGGAATCAAAATGCACATAACGACATGAGATCTTACTTTGCTTTCTGGTCTGGCCATCTTTCTGTACCAAAAAGTTGTTAGTATTAGTGAACCATGGCTCGTCATAAGTTATAGTCAAAGCGAATATTTCTGCTGAAAGAAAACACATTTCTTTGCTGATTCTTTAAAATTTTGTATCTTTTTATTCCTTTCTTCTGTCCCGATGTCAAGCTTTTGCTGATCCTTTCCAAATATTAACCGATTTCCTATACCCTGCAACACGTGACTCAGTTATGGGGGTGTTTGGACTTGCCTTTTGAATTTGATTATCTAAAATTGCAACGATTAATACCTACTTTAAGAGAATTATACTTGCTTAGTCCCATCCCATGAAATGTATTACTTCTTTCACATGATATGTCCTTGTTGGCCGTTATATGATTGTGAACAACTAAATATTCGACTATGACAGCTTCAAAGAGCAAATATTCAAAACACTTCCAAACAATGTCTCATTTACTTTCTGTATTCTGTTGATTCAGAATAATGTAATCACTTTCAGACATTACATATATCCTTTTTTTTCAATCAGTTTCACTATTCCTAAGTATTCTTGAATCGTATTAGAGAAACTAAGCACTTCTTCCTGGTAAATTGCTACATAATTGTTTCATTTTGATATACCGGTCACCCTGATTAAAGAGGCCTAATTTATCTAATTATCCCATGCAGTTTATTCAGTCGAATCATATTGCTTTTCTTAAGTACCTGACTGGTCAAAGAAACTACCCTCGAATATGGAGGAACCAAGTAGATGGGTGCAAGAGTAAGAAAATGCACACTTTCAATCACAGAAATACATAGCAGGTTGTATCATCACAATACCACTTAGATAGGAAAATATTTACAGGATAAATATATGATTTGGTAAAACTACCTTTCATTTTGATATACCAGTTACCTTTCATTATTTAATCAGTTAAATCGCTTAACTTTGTTGCTTAACCACTTTTTCACTCCCAAAAGTTGCAAAAATATTTGAGAAAACAAATTTTATATTGCCACTATTGAAGAAACAATTCATCATTAGGGTTTTTACCTTGAAAAATGAAGTAGAATATATGAGAATTTCTTGTAGCGTGTACAGAAATAATCCTGAGCTTAAATATGTAGAAAGATCAAAACCTTAAACGAAAAACTGAAGGGCTTCCAAGCGCAGCATATACATTTGCTGCACTTAAAACAGAATCTTGAGTCCATTTTTGACAGCTCTCAAGATTTGAACTCTGAGCATAGTAAGGTAGAAGCATTAGTTCTCCAGATGCTATGCTACAGCTTCCCCATTTACGATATATGTGTTCCAATACCGATGATATTTTCTTCCTAGAAGTTAATGTGAGCTCCAAATGTGGGTTGTGATTATCCTGAAAAAGTATCAGTTTCAGTATCAAAAAAATATTAAATTCATATTCTTCTAGTGTATGTACCTACCATTTCCAATGCTCTGCGTATATTTTCATTGATTGGGAACAACTGAAGTTTTAAATTTGGCAGAAATAGTAGTTTGATGAAAATGTGGCACAGGGGGATCTCTCTTGCAACAGGGTCTAAACTCTTGTTCCCTGAAGGCAAACAAAATTTTCAAATAAGAAAAAACAAATCAACCTTGTAGCTTTTGGCAAACTTGGAAACTCACTCTTCATGTATTGTACAGCACCAACTAATTTATCCAATGCCGTCTGTTCCAAATGTTCAGCAGCATCAGCAACTAATGAGACTCCAGCTATTGCAGCCTTTTCCAATCTTTTATATGCAGCTGTGGATGTAGTAGCCGGTCTCCGCCTCTGCCTTGCTTGTTTAACAGCAGAAAAGTCTCCCTTGCGATCTAAAGATGTGTTTGCATTGCGTCTCAGTGAAGATCCTTTTCCAGAATTTAAGTTTTGTGTAGTTCGAATGTCAACAAGATTGATACGAGCATCTTGCGTGCAGGCTCTACCCTGAATTGAGACAGCATTTGATGGTGTTAGAGAAGAGTTTTCCTCCTGAATAAGCCGTTTTCTTATATTCTTCTTCCGGTCTTTCAATAGTTGGTGTTCCCTCATGTCAGAGAAAATTGGCACTCAGGTAAAAAGCCAATGTTCGATCAAGTTTGACACAAAAATCAGATATAAAAGAACTGAGTGCTGAGAATTAACTAACCAAGTTCTCCATAAAAATCTTAAATCTCCAAGGCTTTAAGTGAAGTTTTGACGCTTTACAACTCTGCTTTTCAAGTAAGGACCACCTGCAAAAGAACCAGTTCAAGGGAACACAAACTTTAATACATTCACACAAATTTAAAGTCGGTCATTTAAAGAGAGGCATTCTAATATATTACGATGGTCACAAAAGTGTTCTGAAAGGTTTTTCTATCTTCACAGCACTGGGTCTGATTATTGTAATTCTCTTCCCAATGAAGTTACTGACATTATATCATTATCACCACAAATGAAAAATGCTTCTATTACAACAACGCAAGATCCAAAATATACCAGGTTCTTAAGATACCTCTTTGGCCCCTTTCTAATCGAAACTTGCAACTACTGATTCAGCACCTAAGTTCTAATGTAGGACACATATATCTATACCAAACACATAAGGTGAATGAATCCCCACCAACTCATTCAGCACCCATGTCCTAAGAAATATGTGAATAAATCATATGATGAGTGATGACATTATGGCATTACTTCAAACTAAAAAATAAAATGCTTGTTTAACTTTTATTAAGAGAGCAAAAAATACACACATATGCTAGTTCATCGACCAGACTACTTGCATATCCAACTTTATAATTATTGAGGTTTCTCTAACCAACTAAGAGAAGCCACTGCTAACCGATAAATATGTTGTACAAAGGTAAAAGTTGGTAAAATAAATAAGAGAAACCATCATACAGAAAAGCTTGAGACTAAATATTCGTTGTGTAGCGAAAAATAGAGACCAAAGTGAGATGACTACTTACCATCGAAGCATGGCAGCATTGGTTTCTTTACAATTTCTGGCATCAAGTGCAAGTTCAGGTCCCAACAACTTGTTCATGACAATAATGCTTAACACGCAAATCCAAACATCAATTAACATAAACGATAAACAATATGTGGTAACATAAGATCACAATCATTATGTGTGTATTTTTTTTGTCGTGTGTTGTGTTAGGATTGCAGAATAAATTTTTTTAGGTTTACAGAAGAAAAATAGGTAGAACGAGGTGGAAACCCCCCGCCGCGTTGCGGCGGAGTTTTGTTAATTTTTTTTGGGACCTTAGCTACGTTGCACTAAGTTCGGACAGAAATATGCCACAATACGTGTTTGAACAACGAAGCAACCGTAATCTGAATGGTAAGTCTATTCATACAACATACAACTAAATAATAGAATTTCTTATACCTTTAGTTAGGCCACTTTATCAAAAAACTGTTTCTAACAACTTACATTAAAAGGACAGTTGATAACAGAAGAATGGTCGCAGCTATTTTCTGCATTTTACTGACTCATGGTTGTCGATCGGAACAGTAGTGATTGCAAATTAATGAGGTGCGTAACAATGCAATAAATCAAGTGTAGTTTCTCCCTCATCATGCAACACAAGAAATCTCGTACCATTATGATTGAAATTGTGATACGGTGTCCGAAAGTAAAGTAGAGGTTGTCCGTATATTCAAACGCGGGGTTGGGAGGCTGTTCCCGTGCATTGTATCTGTAGCCAAAAAATAAATAATAACGGCAACTCAGAACCTGTCTACGAATGTTCTGGATTTATAACAGCATCGGATTACCTTTCAGTGGTTGTTCCACTTTGTCGTATGTGAATTGCCGCCTACTTTCCACTTTTGGTTGGCCTGAGTTGTAATCTCTCCTTGTCTGCTGTTGCCATGTATCTATAAAGAGCACACATACAACAATGTATCTATAAAGAGCACACACATAAAACGATATAATTGGAACTAAGCAAGCAAGCGCTTTGATACCATATCAAAGAACTGCATTTAGCATATTGATTGTTATTGTAACCTATTCAAGTTTTTTAAGCGACTCCAAAGTGATTGGGCCTTGTGAGACGACTGCATCTTTTTTAGCCTGCTCTTTCCTCATTTTGTCGGGGTGCTGCACACTGGTAGCTCATCAGACATTAACTTTGGCCACAAGCATGTCTCTATATCCATCCTTAGACATTTAATAAGTATATGCAAATACATATTTACGTATATCGATTTTCCATACCTGAGCCAGAAGGAAGACAACCCATGTAAGAACAACAACGGTCGTTTCATGGCCAGCAATAAGCATCGTCATCAAGTCATCTCTTAACTGTTTCAAGAGTAATAAAGTTATTCAGTTGAACTATAAAACACAAGCAGTTCAAAATCATCAATATTAGAGGTAGCAATTACCTAATTTACATTCTATAAATTACTTATACAAATTTACAACAGAAGTATACTGAGATACATAAAGAAAAGAAATATAAATTTATAATTTGACAATTTTCTTGGAGGAGGGTTAGTTTGGCCGGTTGACTGATCCTGCCATAATGTACTCCTACCTATACTATAGAACCGACACCCGAAGTCGAGCATACATACTTAAACTGCTTATATACTAAGCTATTTCAAACTCCAAGTTACTTATCCAAAACGCTTATTCTCTTGGCATCCAAATATCACATTAGTCGTAATTGTTTGGTATTCCTTACTTTTTATTTAATATATAGTCCATGTCTGAAACTAAGGTTACAAAAGATCTGTTTTAGCTAAATTCTAATGTTCATGATTGCTTAATTAAACTACTCATCTAATATCTCATTGTCTAAACGGGTGTTTCAGGTTGCTTATTAGGATTAGTTATCTCAGAGTATCTCATTTGTAATTGTTTGGTATTCCTTACTTAAACTACTTATATACTAAGGTATTTCAAATTCCTAGTTACGTTTCCAAAACGGTTATTCTAATCTTGGCATCCAAACATCACATTAGCCGTATAGATAAACAAAATGCGAAAGTCCATTACACCTAAAATCTTTATTTCCTGTACCAATATTAAAACACAAATGTACCAAAACATTCTAAAACATCATAGTTTCCTCTAAAATTACTCTAAAATATCTAAAACTGCTTATTTCCACTAACATCGATTATACTTGCCACGCCATTAACCACAATAACTCAAAATCTGATCAAACCCATAATTAAAATCTGAAACCAAATATACCTTAGAAGTAGCTTTTGAGTACAGGATTTTTGCAGCTTTTAGAACAACAATTATAAGGTTACCCTCCTATTCTTATTTAACGACAACAATCACATTTAACGCTTTAACATATCACACTCATAACAACAACATTCACACTCTTCAACAAATACAATAACCTAACGATCTAGAGCTATTTGTCAAACAAACGCAAAAAAACTTATTACCTAAACGTACATGTTCTTATTTTCATAATCTCTCGCATAACTAAAGCTAAGATCATCAAGCTCAATATAACAAAACAATGTATGTGCACCGAATCGTTATGTGTATACCAGTATACCTCCAACCTATGAATGATAACAATCACTCTTACGCTTTAACAAATCACACTAAATTGGTACTCTTTAACTGTCACAACAACCTAATGTATTACTAAGTTAATAGAAAATACTTATTACTTAAATTTTCAACTCGGATTCAAGTACTTCACATAAATAAAGCTAAAATCATCACAAACATTACAAAAGCTCGTCTGTGCATCAAAATCACCAACAAGTCAAACCAGGATAAGTCAACCATATAACGACAACAATCACACTAACACTTTCACAAATCACGCTTATAAAAATCACACTCTTAACAATCACAATAGCCTAATGATCTAGGATATTTTACTAAATAAGTAGCCTAAACCTATTACCTCAAGATACTGTTGGTTTAATGGACAAAATATTAATAGATGTGTGTTAGGATCGAACTCGAGACCACGGGATTGTACACTTTACGTATGAGAATTAAAGTTAATAACTAAATATAAAATGTTGTATTTATTTATTAGAATATATAATGGACGTTAAGTTAATTAATTGTAATGGACTAACGATCGTTAAATGTTAAAAGAAAGACTAAATATGAAATTAGATGTCAAGTAGGTTCTAGAAACCTTATGGTTTCCATAACCGATTGGATGAGAGTTTCCATAAACCAATTCAACCCTAACTTGGACTCTAAGTTTCTTTGGGTATAAATATAAAACCAAGAGTGTTTGTAATTTATCTCTTGTACTCATTAGCTAAAACCTAAAATTGATTGTGTGTGTTTTTTGCCATAACCGATAGTACAACCCCTATTGGTTTTCGATCACATTGTTTTTCCAAAACAAATTATTTTGTGTTCTTTAAACTAGCATTTACTTTAATTCGTTAATAGATGCGTGTGTACAAGAAGCGGTACAATCACACTATTGATTATCTTGGATTGAATTACCAAAAGGTAAGGGGTAATTCTTATAATCCTATAAACCCTAATTAGGGTTCATCCAATTGCTAGTTTTGTGGATTTGATTCTTGTTTCGCTAGAATCAAGAAAGGTACGCATATTCTTGTTTATGTTAATTAATTATTTGTTAATCTTTCCTATACGCTTTCGCATGTATACTTTGATGTTTTGTGATTATTTATTGATTGTCATGTTATATAATTCCAACAGTGGCATCACGAGTCATTGGTTTTAATGAGTAATTAATTACTAAATGCGTAAAAAACGAATAATTGTATGTTGTTTGATATGGTTAATCTAGGGTTTTGGATTATTTTTTGTAGTAGATTTTAATTTTTTTTTTGGGGCGCCATTTTTTGGTCGACATGCTTAAAAATTTTTAGGGTTTGAAATTGTTTGCTAACCTTATCGAAACCTAGAATTAATATATATGTTACGTGATATATTCATGAATAAATTGTTATGTTAAATCCATGCATGTTTGGCATGGATTATTGTCGATATATATATATTTAATTGTTAAGATTGTTATGCTAATATTAATTGTTAAGTTTTATACACATGTATATTTACGATAAATCTTGAATTGGGGAAAACTCCAATTATATACATTAATGAATCAATTATGTGCAATTTGGTATATTTTAATTGGGGTTTACGCAATCGATTCGTCGATGTATGTGGCTCACTTTCAATTGGGAGAGTGAAAACCCTAATTAATATATACATTTATTTAACGTAGACATTGATTATTAATAGGGTTTTATCGAATAAGTTGCATGTGGCTACTTGTTTACACGTATAAATTGTTTATTATGTACGCATTGTTTTTTAGTTGTTTATTTTTATTTGTTTACTTGTTTGTTTATTATGTTAGACAGTTTTAAGCAAAGGGTAATTTTGAATAGAAAAATAATACGGACTAAACAATGGTGAAATTTGATTTGTTTTTAGAAGAGTTAAGTTTTCAATAGTTTAATTGATTGATGATTTTGGTACAAATGGTCTGAACGGCTCACCCACTAGAACAACCTATAAAGGGGTTAATAAGAAGTGCGACAAGTACACCGAAGAAAGGATGTCTAAGGTTATGCTTTTGCGCTTACCGATCCTCTCCCCCTGTGAGTTCGATTGGAGCTACTTAGTAATCCATAAATGTACAAACTCAGCTTAAGGGCGAATTAGTTTTAATTCCATGCGCTACTTCGGTGGTAATTACCCGAAACACTAAGTGTTTACACTTATGCAAAAGTACGGTATAATAGACGATAATTAACGCTAAATTCCTTGATTGGTGAACCCAATACCTCAATCAAAACTTTGATAATTTGATCTTTATGAATTGGTAATAAAAGTTTTTTATTAAATTTATGCTACAAGATGAATGCATGACATCTTTGTACATATTTGATTTGACCACATAAAATCAAAACTAGTACCCTTTATAAATTAAGTTATGTGCCATCTAATTAAAGGGACACTTGAAGTTGCAATTTACGTCATGTGATTACTTGGCGAGATTGTGATGGAAAGGTAAATCTTTATGTAAAGCCAGACCTTACATGAACATATTTGCAGTTCTTTAAGTTAGACACTTAAGTTGAGTAGGAAGTGAGAACTGGACTCAAGGCATAAGATGAGATGAAACATGTTTATATTTGCAATAGCGTTGGAAAATATAAATCCCATAATGATCTAGGAGTTGGAAATTGTTTGCCAATTGTTGTTCGACAGATTACCTTATTATGTGCTTTCGTTACTAGCAGATCAACTGATGTAATGGAACTATGATAATTTGGATCCTAGTTTTCTAGAAAATTCTATGGTTATATGAATATTACCTTGGGTATTTTATTTTCTTGAAAAGTTTAATTATCGAAAATACTAAAATTGAATTTTGCTAATTCTTTAAATGTATTAATGCTACATTAAACCGTAAACGAAGGTTATTCCTGTATTGGTAAATTGATCTACTACTGTAAGGGTTTTTGGTAGAGTCAACTTTACTAAAAGAATAAACCTAGTCCTCTTTTCATAAGAAAGAGTGAGATTCAATCATATTCCTTTTCATGAATGAAGAAAGGTATGATAGGACAATTAGAATTGTCTAAATTCTAAATACATATCTCGTAAGCAAATTTTAATAGTTAAGAAAATTGCATATTTCTGAGTTATTAAATTAGAAGCTAGACTAATTATTGTATAATTGGTAAAAGACAAACTATCATATTTTATCTAGTTTTTTTTTACCATTTAAAAGTATTACTTATAATTGTTGGAATAGTAGAAATATTAAAAAAGAAATTGCATGCCCAATTTTTCAAGTTAATAGCATTGATGGATAGTTCATCATCTACATAGTTGAATACATTCTTTTAGTACATAAGTAATTGTTATGTATGGACTTTCTCAAAGGTGTAGGGAAGTAAATAGAACGCTATTTTCTTTCACTGGTTAATGCAAACACTTACAATGTGTCAAATCCAAGTGAGTAGTTCTTATTACTGAATAAGGAGTTAATGTAATGATCTCTAATTCAGTGGGAGTTACAAGCTTTGTCATCTTGGTAGTAACCTAGATTATCTCTAGAATGTCTTAAGATAATTACTTTCCACTTGTAGACACTTATGTTTTCAAAGATAGTCATGTACGTTTCCTTATTAGATAATGAAGTGGTTCTACATCTACTAGTTATGATAATATCAATGACACAATCATATTAGTCACATAAACAAACATATTTCGTGTTTTTATCTCTACATGATGTTGTTCCATGCACAAGTGGGAGAAATCTATATTGTGTGCAAGGTACAACATATAGGTATATGATTTAACGGATTCTCTTGACTGCAAGTTAAGAGACTAATGTTCTAATATGACTTGTACATATCTAATTCAAGAAACACTTGGTGTTGCAATATACGTCATGTGAGAACTGGCAGATTGCAACAACAAAGTAAATCTCTATGTGAAGTCAGACCTTGCATGGACATATTTGCAGCTTCTAAATTAGACAAGTATTTAGAACATGTGTCAAAATGATATATAAGATTACTTCAAATTAAATATTTATGTATTACTAGAATGACATAAATAAATGAAGTAATCTAATACTACTTCAATTTGTTTATTTATGTATTTTGGAATGACATAAATGAAAAATAATGTAATCCTACATTATTGTGAAGTAAATAAATTAACTTGAAATTACTATTGAAACCAAGAGTTGTGTTCATAATTACTTTAGTTAAACATGTTTATGATTCATTGTAAAGACATAAACATAAAGTCTTTTAAGACTTTTAATAAAGTAAGACGTTAACTTGTTATGTTTTTTTAATTAAGACATATACAAGAAGTCATTGAGGTGATCAATGATTTATAACGTATAATGGGATTATAACAGTTTATGTTTCTTGATGAGACATGGATATGAAGTGACTTGGTTAAAAGGTACTTGTGTTATAAAGCATGAAATTGGCTTGAAAAGTCTATTATACCATTAAGTTGACTTAGTTGGTAAATAGGTAGGCCAAAAGGAATATGTTTATCTTATATATTGTTAGATTGTCTTAAAATATTAAATTCTAATGAATACCACAAGTTGATGGTATGTTCAGTTAGGAGAATCAAATTCTATTTGATTTGTTTGATTCAAGATAACCATAACTTCTTTCTTAAAAGTAACAAGGTTAGAAAATTGAGTATGAATTGAATATACTCAATATGACTCCAACTTAGAAGATTAATAAAACACCATTTTATTATGAAATGTGATGAATCACATTAAGTTTTAAAATTGAAGATTCTGAATTTGTTAAACTACTTATGAATAGGTTATTAACAAACTAAAGTCATGAATTATCAATGTGTATTTGTAATGTCCCAAAAAGAGAATAATGTAGTTTTGCTCTAATTGCTAAGTATATATAGATAGTATATATATTACAAAAGGCAAGTGGGAATTTTTCATCTTGAAAGATAAAATTACAAAATACATAATCTTCTTAAATACACTAGTAAATATCATGATGAGGCTAGATATAAAATGATAGACCTCATGATGATGGAATTTTCATTCATAGACCTGCAAGGATATCTTAGATATTTGACTTATATACTGAGAAATATGAGTTACAGGATTATAGTAAACCTGATAATCATTATGATGGATTACCAATTATTGATTGGGAAAATTACTCATACTATGAATGTTAAAGATGTTGTCCATAAAGATAATCAATTTTAGAAATTTGGTTTATCTTAATAGTTATACTAGAGAATGAAAATGAGTTTCTTCAAAGAGATGAAAAACCCTAGTGGTTTAAATATCTATGTAGAAATCATATGGACAATATTGCACACATATTTAATGCATGTTTTATGACAAGATTATTAATCATACTTAAGCAATTAATTATGATTGAATATTCCTTTCTAAACACATTAAATATATAAAGATGATAATGGTCATACTTGTTTTCATTAATATGAAATATGACAATGGAATATCAAAACTCTTTCTTGAGAAATTACTTGAGCGAGGACGGTAAGTAATCGAAAGGTTTTTTGAATTCATATAATCTTTGGAAGTGTACGAAGTGCAATAATTCATGAATGAATAAATGCATGCATCTATGAAATTATTCTTATGTTTAATTATTAAATTCTAGTTTTAATTTATAATTGAAATAAGATAAATTTTAAGTATTCCTGAAAGCTAGTGGAAGTATTATGTTAAGGTTTTAAATCTTATATGTTGTGTAACATATGGGAAGTAGCATTCCTTGTAAGCTAAATGTTAAGTCTTAGATTGGAATGAAACTTCACTTGTAAGATTTAAGAATTAAAATATACAACCTTGGAATATGTTTGATAAACATGTGCAAGAAAATAAATGATTATAATAAAACATGATATATCATTTGGGAAATGGATAAATATCTTTTGACAAGATAGAACATGAATGAAATTTAAGTTTGACCTGTAGATTCATCATGTACATCATGTTGAGTATTAAAATTGTTGTATCATTCTTAAATAAGAAGTGATTTGACAACATTGATATCTAACTAAAAGTTATTAGATAATTTGTGTAATGAATATTCTAATAGAATTACATCATCACCGAATTGCTCCTAGATTCTATGGATGAACAATATGTCAATTGTTGTGCAAATTGTCATCAGCTACAAACTTGAAAGTTTGGAAGACATCAACCATTACACAATAAGATATTAAAGTTTACGGAGTTTTAATGAGCATATTGTTGTTTGTATACAATGATGGTGGTTTAATTGAGATGACACTCAATACTAGTCATGGTAGGATTTCATCCTTGTTAATGGCCATGTGAACTAGTTGTGCTATTAAGAGCTAGTTGCATTATACATTAAAAGAATAAGAATACTTTAAACTTTAAAATGTTTGAAAGTTTAAATTGTCATAAATTGGTGATAGAGGATGTCACACACTTTATGAATTATTATGTGGATTGGTGAATGCACACATACAAGGACTTCACTAATTGAATTCTTGAAATAAGTATTCTCAAAATTACGATAGATCAAGTTGGTTGATTTATGCCTTGTCAATAAGTATGATTGTCATTACTTGAGGCATAATTTATCAACTGGAATTTTCATGCTTTGATCTATTTAGTATTTGGATAGGGATGTTAAACAATTGTTATAATAAATCAAATACTTGGTATGTTTGATTTTATAATATATTGTATCCTATATTTGCATGTTTAATCCGTGAATAAATTTATTTATTCTAAATCTTCCGTCAATTAATGATATGGGAGTATCGTTAAATTAAGACAAATCTGAGTGATTTGGTGGAATATACTTAAAAGTATATTGATGAGAAAGCATACCATTTCGATGATATTCAATGAATTGAATATAGGACTTATCCCAACTACATGATTTTACTTTATGGATATTGTTATTAAGTATATCATGAATAGTTATCCACGACTTGAGATACCGTGATAAGTGTCATGAATGTAGTGCACTTCGTGGAACAACTTAACGCTATACGAATCGTAGTCATAGGGTTGTTTCTCAAGTGTTGCAAAGTTTGTGGGTTAGTCTCGTAGTCAAGAAAGAATTTGTTCCTTCAAATTTATTTGGAGTTTAATATCGGGCCCTCGTAGGTTGACAAGATGTTTACGCACCACGCCCAAAGTTCTCCCCTGAATATGTTCAGAAGATTTGGTAATCTTGCTCAATCACTAAAACGAGAAACAGAATGGTTGAATAAAGAATGACTTAATTCCATATCTTTATTTAACATGGTATTAGAAACAAAAGGATAATAATAATGAGAAATCATTAAAAGGTTTTCCAGGAGCCTTGCTCGAGTTGTACTAGAGGCATCGAAGTGTTGCTAGACGCTAACCGATGCGATCACTCTATTAAGATATGTCCAAGTGGGAGCTGTTGGTTTAATGGACAAAATATTAATAGATGTGTGTTACGATCGAACTCGAGACCACGGGATTGCACACTTTACGTATGAGAATTAAAGTTAATAACTAAATATAAAATTTTGTATTTATTTATTATTTTTACGGAATATATAATGGACATTAAGTTAATTAATTGTAATGGACTAACGATCGTTAAATGTTAAAGGAATGACTAAATATGAAATTAGATGTCAAGTAGATTCTAGAAACCTTATGGGTTTCCATAACCGATTGGATGAGGGTTTCCATAAACCAATTCAACCCTAACTTGGACTCTAAGTTTCTTGGGGTATAAATACAAAACCAATAGTGTTTGTAATTTATCTCTTGTACTCATTGACTAAAACCTAAAATTGATTGTGTGTGTTTTTTGCCATAACCGATCGCATAACCCCTATTGGTTGTCGATCACATTGTTTTTCCAAAACAAATTATTTTGTGTTCTTTAAACTAGCATTTACTTTAATTCGTTAATAGTAATGCGGTACAAGAACGTGGTACAATCACACTATTGATTGTATCTTGGATTGAATTACAAAACGGTAAGGGGTAATTTTTATAATCCTATAAACCCTAATTAGGGTTCATCCAATTGCTAGTTTTGTGGATTTGATTCTTGTTCGGCTAGAATCAAAAAATGATATTCTTCTTTATGTTAATTAATTATTTGTTAATCTTTCCTATACGCATATGTATACTTTGATGTTTTGTGATTATTTATTGATTGTCAACAGATACAAGTTTCAATTCAATAATACTTCATGTAATAAAAGCTAAAACCATAAAAAAAAAACGACACCTACATGCCTAATATAACATTCATCATCAACTGCAATCACCTAATGATCATCCCTAACCTAAAATGAGATAAGTTCAAATAAAATTAATCCCTTCACTTAAAAAACCTAAAGTTTTCTTGAATGAGAGAACCCAAATATTATACCCTGGCAACTAATTCCTGCGGTGAAGACAACATACTCGGCTGCATCAAGAAAACAATGAAATGTTAATATTTCAAAGTATGACAACAAAAAACAACAAAATATCATACCACAAATCATGAAAAACCAAGAACAAAAAACCATGAATCAAAATCCCTTACGTATCTGTTCTTGGAACTTGGAAGGGCTTTATGGTATTTCTTTTGGCACAATCAATAGATATTACCTGCACATGAGCACAAACATTTAGTATCAAGCTCAACTAATTTTAAACAAATAGCTTAAAAAGCAACCATCGAGGTTAACAAATCGGCCTCTCACATAACTGGGAATTTTTTCTTTGTCTCGTTTGTTGGTTTCTGGATGAAAACAAAGATAGAGAGAGAAGAGGGGTGTCAAGGAATAAGTCATTGGATACGTGTTTCATTACTAAAAGTGTGGGTAACATATAACCCGAAGATGGATTATCGACCAAATGTATTATCATCCCAATTCGTCCCAGATATAAGACGAGACATGAGGCTGCACGGCGAAAGGAATCCTTTTTTAGTCCCCGACCTAAGATTAGTATATATATAGAATGACTTTGGATGAGTTGGGCTTAGAGCATGGCGTATGGTGGTGAGCCCAAGCCTCTTCATCATTGGGCCTCACTTGTGTCACATCATCTCCACATCACTCCAACATACTCACTTAAAAATACACCCAATCACAACTAACTTAAACCTCTTCATTTGGACCCTACCCACCCTCATTTTTTTCTTTTCCATATTTTTCAAACAAAATAAATTTCATTCCTTTCACTTAATTAAAAATACAACTACAATAAGGAAAATAAAAAATAAAAACATAATAAAAAATAATGGAAAATAAAAAAACCATACTAAACTTAAATAATACAACTTCATTTGTAGTATTTTGCTATCAATTCGTCTTGTTTCTTCTTGAGGATCGTTCTTTTTGCTCCCAGCATTTTCAATATCATGCATGAGAAACTCCAATTATCGACACTCTTGGAGTGACTTTTCTTTCGCTATCCTCCTCACACTTCTTTGGCTCCGTCAACTTTACGTTTATACTCTTGAGCTAAAGCTTCCGCAATAGCATCCGATTGACTCCCCCGGTGCTCGTTGACGACTCCATTGACTTAGATTTTTTTTCGTCGAGGCTTGCCTCGGGGATTTCTTGGATCAGGGCCGAATAATTCGGCGATATTATCTTCATTGATCCTCCGCGTGTCCCATTTGGGATATTCTCTCTCAAACCTTCCATGCCGGAACCATAGTAAACTGTTTCCCGGTAAGAGACTTGAAAGCAAGTCTTGCATTCTCAATGTGATCAACATCATTTTCCCCGATCCTGCAAATGCTTGTGTAAAACCATTAAACTTTTGGCAATCACCGTTTATCCGAATCCATTTCCCCGTGCACATTTTTTGTACGATAAGGCTCGACTACGCCTTGAACTCCTCCCAAATTTGAGTCCAAAACGCATCGTTTAGTCGGTCATTACCGATAGCGGCGTTTTGGTAAACCTCGACCCAACACTCGGCTAAAATTTTTACTTCCTGGCTTGTCCAATGAATTGTGGTTCGACTCTCTTCTTCCTCCTCCTCCTCGTCCGCGTCCAAGTTCACACATTCTTTTTTTTCTTTTCGCTTTGGCCGGTTTGTTTTGACTAACGCCTTCACGTGTTTCGTTGGTGGTGGTTGAGGTACTTTGAATTGTGATTCAAAGTAATGTTGTTGTGAAGCCGAATTGCGTTGGTGGTGGTTGTGACGGATAGAATTGCGTTGGTGGTGGTTGTGATGGATAGAATTGCGGTTGTGATGGTTGTGATGGATAGAATTGCGGTGGTGATTGTCTTGGATATTGAAAAGGTTGAAACCGACTCTGCGAAGAAGTGTCTAAGCTTTGAGACGATGGGGTGGACGGGTTTGACAAAGACGAGTTGAGATTCATAACGACATCTCGTTTGGATCTTGGGAAATTTTTGGTTGTGGATTGAGATGGTGAAGATAATATATTTTTGAATGAGAAGTGTGAATTTTGTGTAAAATATGGGTATTATTTATAGAGTGGGTGGGGTAATATTTGGGTTTGAAAAAGAAAAAAAAAAATGACCGTTTGAATTAAAACGGTAACATCAAACGTAAACTTGAATTGGGTTTTGTCATGTAGTGTGTCGTTGTAGTGGCGAGTGGTGTGTGGCGAGGCTTGTGGTGTCGCGGTGGGCGGCGGCCAACGGTGGGTGTGCCACGTTGGAAACGGTGAGGCAACTCGCCACCGTATCCCATGCTCTTATCTCATTGATATTGAGTTTCCTATTTTAAAAAATACAGTTGAATTTATTATGTAAACATTATAGTTTTGGTTTTGCAGTATATAACTCAAAAATTAAGTTGCTTTAGTGGTAAAAATACTTATTGATGAGCCAATAAATCATAGGTTCGAATCTTGCACCATAATTTTTACACGAAATTTATAATAACATATTGCCTACGTAATGATATGGCATTATAGGATGCTGCAATAAAATGTGCATGTCTCATCTTATATATAATGTATATATATATATATATATATATATATATATATATATATATATATATTTATATATATATACTATATATATATATATGTATATATTATATAATTATCGTTGCATATTTTATTATATAGAAAGGTGGTAAAAAATGATTGAAAAGTGTACATGTTAAAAGAAAGGGTTTAAATTCAACCCATTACGAAACGTCTATTTTGAAACCTCCATTTAATTCAACAACTAATCTTTTTAGAATAGAGCTTACCAAGCTTAAGAGCACACCCATCCCCGATAGCTACCACGTCATCTTCATTGTCCTCAACTTGCTCCACCATGTCAGTCTAAAAAATCTATATATTGAATATAAACTATAAAGAGCACAAAATTATCAACAGTACTCACTAACAATGAAGGCAACCTTTTAATTTGAAGGATAATCTGATGCAAAACATCTAACTGTTGTAAATGATAGGACTTTACAGAAAATAAGTTTTAATGGATA
Source organism: Chrysanthemum makinoi (assembly GCA_910596185.1). NCBI lineage: Eukaryota > Viridiplantae > Streptophyta > Magnoliopsida > Asterales > Asteraceae > Chrysanthemum > Chrysanthemum makinoi. The sequence continues at coordinate 59,248,952 of OU343220.1, forward strand.
ATTGTTCATTAATAATCTTCTAAATAAATGATTTTCAGTCAGAATATGATGAACAAACACAAATCAATGCACTTCAATTAGATGTAGTTCCTTTCCTCAAGCTTTTTCCCATGTTGTTTCCTAATAGTCCTTTGAGTATATATGAAAGTTAAACAAAAAATCATGAACAAATTTTGATTTCATACTATAGCATACCATCTTATATAATATATCACACTATATTTTATAATATATTTTAAGTTATAAAACTAACATAACTCGAGTGCACACAAACACATTTTCATCAATAAATCATGATAGCCATAATGGTTCTCACAAAGATATCTCACATTTAACAAAATATTTGTTTTGACCATAACTTTGAGACTAAAGTGCGCTACTAATAATAACATTTCGGTGTGGCACTAAAGTGATAATAATAGCAATTCATAGTGTGTTAACCCATGTCAAGCTTAAATTGTACATAAAAGCTTCCATAGAAGTTACTCATAAGCAATGATAACACATTTGAAATGAACAAATATCATATTCAATAAATTGATAAGTTATTTAACGTATTCATGTTGTTTTAAGTAAAATAAAACGACAATCTAAAAATATTGTAGATTAACTTAGCAGCTCGTCTTTATCTGTAGTATATGGTCAACCCCTGTAACCCTTCTAGCTGCTAAAGCATTGGTACTATCTGACAAAAGCTTCATTGACTGTTGGCTAATTCGACAATAGATCATCGTATTAAGAACATCAAGGGAACCCGGGCCATTGATATTAAGAATGCTTTTTTTTTTTTTTTTTTTTTTAATCAAACTAAGGATGTGAAGAACCACAAGTTGATAAATACTATGACCAATAATGTTTCTCCACATAATCTTGGTTATAAAACTAACATCCTTCTCGATAGGTGGTCTTTTCATCAAAGGATCATTAGGAGGTTCTGTAGCCAAATCTAAAACAGCAAGTGTGTCCATAATCATGTTAACATGAAATAAAATTTATTTTTAAAGGATGTGTATGGTTTTTTTTGGTATTGTTGGAAGGTATTAGTTAAAAGATAAGAGTATGTAAACGTTCGTTTTATGTTTTTCATTAAGAATGAAGAATACTTGCGGATGGGAATTAATAAGGATATACTTTTGATCTCTGAAGAAATATACAATTTTTTTATGGGCACCAAATGATGAAGAAATATACCCATCATCGACCACTAAAGAAATGTTAGTATGCGCTATGTTTTAACGTTAAGTAAGTTAACAAAAAGACATAAACATACTAAATTATATATTAAATGGATTAAGAACTAAAGAAATATACGTTTATCGAATATGATAGAAAATATAAAGCTTGAAAACCTTCGTAATTGCAAACATATTTAGATGAATGTTGTATTTGTTAAATCATAGATGGACCAAGATGCCCGATTGACACCTTAACCTTGACATCTAGCACATTTCATTGAAGCGCATGACTTTGTCACATTACTGTAACATTTATAACTTCAATTAGACAACATAATAGAATATATTTATAAGTTGGACAACATGGACTCATTAATAACATACACTAAGACTCTAAATGTAATGAAAAAATGCACATGAAATAATTTTACTTAAAAATATTTCTCACCGTGTAAGGGCCGGTGAGCAGGAGGTAAGGATCTCTAATTGCTCTTCTCAACCTTAGGGGACCATAAAGAATTCATCAAAGACCACTCTCACCCACGAAACTCGCCCAAACCAAATGTTTTACCTGCTTTTGTGATACCAATTAACTCTTTCCAGGATTTAACATTCCTTAAACCAAATATCGATAAGCAGGAATAAATCATACCATGTAAGTATTTTTTACATTATCCACATATATGGTTAGACTAAATCATGCCATATTATAAAGGTACTTGGTTTCGTATTAACAATTAGGATATATTTAACTACAATAGGCACACAAAATTGTTGCAGATGATTAATAAAATACCTCTTACCCGGTTAACATGGATAGAAGTTGTCAAGCTAATAATAAACAATCATGGTAGCCTTCATCTTTAGCACCGCACATAAATGAGTCAATGCGAATGTTAGGTAAAGAAGAAAATGACTTTATTAGAGCCTTAATAGTAGAGGTAGAATGACGGGCGGGTTAGTTAAGACGTCAACTTTGGATTTTACAATATGTTTTACGGGGTTGAAATACCATGTATTTGAGAATCATGTCTAAGTCAGTTATTAATTATTAAAAAATTTTCAATGTGTTTATTTTATTCACTTTTTAAACAACATATAGTTTGTCATGGAAGAAAACTCACTACCTAAGAGACATGCATACTTGTGAAAAAATTTTATGCTTTACTTTATTAATAGTTGTTGAGCACAATCACAGTTGAAGCAATTGTATATTGTTTGGGAAGCCCGACTGATGGGCGGGAATTAGTTATAAATATCACTTGAAGGTATTAGTTAATGAATGATAAGATATAAAGTACAAATTTTATAATAGTTATTTATAGCGCGGTTTTGTTTTTGATGAATTACGCGATGCCAAAGCTTTTCTAATGTTTT